>NEWO01000080.1:978581-1020894 GCA_003013225.1 Phalaenopsis aphrodite
AATTCATTATAATTAAATTTTAATTACAATATTCGAAAGTAAAATTTTCTTCTAAAATAATTATTATGCATATTTTTGGAGATTATTTCATGAACTAAAAGTTCCCTATTTATAAATTTGATGTAGTGATGGCATGCACTTTGTCCTTTTCAGAAACTAAAATATTTTGCATTAAAATTGTTTTCTCTCTAGCTTTATACCATCTATCTGAGTCACTGAAAATGAGTTTTTTAGCTATTTGCATTTGAAAAATTTAAGTTCTATTTGATTGGTATCAAAGTTAAGAGATGCAGAATATTTTATGATCAAATACCTTGTAAATGCGAATGATGTTAAGCCTCATTTGATCATGTGGATTATTCTTTTACAAAAAAAAAAAAAATAATAATTAGAGATTTATGAAAAAAATATATATTGACAGTCAAGTAGCTAACCATTTCTCTGGGCTTGAGTAGGAAAACTTTGAGATTTATAATGATAATATCAATGAAAGGCTTTTTTCTGATGAGATATTACTTGTAGTGCTTGAACAAATTATTCCATGGTACACTGATATAATCAACTATATCGTTAGTGGCATAATTCATTACGATTTGTCATAGAACCAAATGAAAAAAAAGTTTATTGTGATGTCATATTTTATCTTTTTTGATAAATTTTATCTCTTTAAAAAATATAAATACCTGATTATAAGATGTATTCCCCTAAAAGGGATAGATAGTTTTGGAGATTTAGAATAATTTCTAAGATTTTACAATCATGATTGTATTAGTCAATCATTTTTAAGAATTTTAATGAATACGTTAATAATATGATAAATGTCACAGAGTTGATCATATTTTTAGAAGGAATGAAATGTCTTTAAATTATATCTCGAATGTTGAGATATTTGATATTTAAGGTATAAAATTTATTGGGTCATTTTTAAAAAAATAAATATATTTTGATTGTAGTATATTGTTTTAAAACGGATAGAGACAATGAATCTACCTAGGTGATTCTCATGATCTTAAAAATTTTTTAAAGAGAATTATATTTAGCAAATTTGGAAAATCTATTTTATTATTAGTGATGGCGAGAACTATTTTATCAATAAGAGAATTGAGATATTAATTACCAAATATAGAATAAAACATAGAATTGTCACTATATGTTATTCTCAAACTAGCAATTTAGCCTAAGTATCAAATAAGAAAATTAAGAAAATTTTAGAAAAAATAGTTAACCCAAGTAAGAAAGATTAGTGTTTCAGGTTGGATGATACATTATGAGTTTATAAAGCCACCTTTAAAGCTCCCTTACTAATGTCTCTCTATAGATTGACAATAATGAAAGTTTGTCACTTACCTGTATAACTAGAGCAAAGTCTTATTGAGCTATTAAGGAATTCAATTACAATATAAATGATTCGATAACAAAAAGATTACTACAATTAAATAAATTGAAGGAGATTATAAAACAAGCCTAAGAAAATGGCAACATTCAAAATAAACGTGAGATGACAAAGCATATGTGAAGGGCAAGCAAGTTGCTTTTGATCCCTCCAAAATAAATTGTACTATTGGATTCCCAACATTCCTAATGATGAATACTTCTATTTCTTAGCTTGTGAACCTGATTATGTCGGAATAATAAATTTTATAACTAATTCTCAAACTTAGTGGAGGATTAATTATAAAAAGATTATTAATTTTTCAGCCTCTACTATGACTAAATAATCTAAGACATGATAATATTTTATTTAGGTGAAACTTTTTTCCTTTTACAAATCTTAGAGGGGTGACTAAGGATGAAGTTATCCTTATTTTTTGCATCCAAACTAGAAAATCCATTAATAATGGTTTTAAAATAAAACTTTCTATTTTGAATATCATTGGGGTGAGTTGCACTCGAGGTGTAGAATACCCTTCGCTTATTTATGCTTTATGTGTTAAAGCAGATGCCAAATGGGAGAGATCCGTGGAACAATTATTTCCTATTTGGTCTGACCAAGGAAACAATATCATCCCACAAGAGCATGGCTCTAGAGATTGGAGAGAGTTTCTCATGTCTTTTATATCCAGAGTCAGGCCTACTACTACTTCCATAGCTGACCGATTGATTTAGGTGAGCAATTTTATTTTTGAGATGAAGAGGGGGTAGAATGATATGAGTTGGAAGATCAACCACTATATGGATTAGCATCAATTACAATTCACATATCAAGATGAGTTCAGGTCAGCTATAACCAGCATGTTTCATCACTGCTACCTGTAACATTTCTCTGGATGCCATAAAATTTTTTACCGCCCCTACATATCACCACTACACTGCCCAAGTACATCCCATAGAGGAGGAAGAAGGCGATTTTGAGAGTGAGGAGGAGGAGTGGTTGTTATTGTACTGCTTTTATCTTATTTTATGGTTTGCATGTTCTGTAGCGTTATCATATTGTGATTTTAATGTTGCATTTCTATTTTTGTATTTACTTTTAAGATTTTTAAAAATCTTAAAAGTATAGACTTATGGTTTGCATTTCTATTTTTATATCCACTTTAAAATTAGAATTTGTCGAAATATTTTCAAAAATCAAAGCCTTTGAATTAAACTATTGATTAGTCAACCAGTAATTAAGCTATTTTCAGAAATAATACGTTCCTTGTGGGATCAATGACTTGTTGTTTTCTTCACCTAGTGAGAAGAGAGAAATTTCAAAAGTCTAATATATAGTGAACTACTTTGACTCGACCAGACCCCATGATTTTTCCCATTTCTTGTTTACACAAATAAAATTTTTTTAGCTCTTATTATTCTGATATATATGTGTGTACAAAATATTTATATTGAATTAAAATTTAATTTTTCTCAGTCCTTTTATTAATAATGTTCTATCACGCAACACATATAAAACTTTTGACATATTTTATCACCCTTTTGCATCTCAATTGATCCTCTTTTACTTCTATGTACATATAATTTTATGCAATACAGGTAAATAATTGAACACGGAACAATTGGCTTTATATTATTACCGACCTATTTACGGACATGGACTGGATTTAAGCGGATGTAAGCAACAAAATTTATTTATCAATTAACAACATCACCACAAGATTCTCCAACAAAATAGGAAGAGATACATGATGTTCATTCACATTGCTTGATTATTATAGATTAATCTGAAATACATTTTTCAAAAGTCAAAATCTTCATGTCTCTTATAAAACTATAATCTCAATTATTATATTTTTAATTAAAGGACCAAAAGATTTTCCCTTTAAAATAAGGCTGTAAATAATATTTTAGTTCATATTGAACTTCAATTTTTACGTACACCATCTTACTTGGTGCGTGCTAAAAAAATTCGCGGCGGTAGAGTAATGGATTATCGTCTTAGTGTTGCGCGAAAATTCAGCACACATTCAGATGAAAATGAATCAAGTTGTAATGACATCAGAAGTTTTTACGTTGGAAACCCGTAAAAAGGGAAAAACCTCGGGGCCTGACCCAGTTGTAAAAATACACTATAAGTTGATGATTACAGATGTCTCTTGTCCCATAGGGGGGAAATGGTTATTAGTTTTCCACGTTACAACGTCGACTGATGACGTCTAGTAAGCGGTGGTTGACGGAGGTCGGCAGTGATCGACGGTAGTCGACGATAAGATGACGGTCGGCGGTGATCGACGGAGGTCGGCGGTGATCGACGGTAGTCGACGATAAAATGACGGAAGTCAGCGGTGACTAACGACAGTCGATGACGGTCGGCGATAGTTGACAGACGTCAACGGTGATCGACGGCGTTCAACGGTGGCCGTCGGCGGTCTACAGAGGTCGGCGGTCGTTGTCGACGGTCAGTGGTGGTCGACGGCGATCGACGATGGCGAGGATGATTTTGAACTTGAGCTCATTCTCAAAGTCTCAAGTTCTCTCTTAAGGCTGCTCCTTTCATGTGAGGGGTGAGCTCTATTTATAGTGTTTTGAGTGCAATTAATGCAGAAATATGAACCATTTTGATCGGACGTCCCTGAGAGCTTCCCTTGATCAAATAACGTTTGATGGACATTTGAGTGCCTTAACGATGTTGGAATTGAGCAATCTTGGGCTCGTTGGATTCGTCTTTTTGAGACGCTTGATTCGACTGTAAATTCACTAAATTTGACATTCGTTTGACCTTTAAAATGCCTCCGGAAATCCTGTAGTAGTGGTTTAATGACTTGATCTGAGTCTGATTTGACTCGGATTGGACTAACTTTTATATCATTCGGTCCGTCTCATCGAACCGATCAGTTTGACTATAATTTTGCTGAAATCGGAGCTCCGAATGACTCTTAATCGAAGTTTGAATGTTTCTTGTTCAAAAAATTCATTGAGCTTCGCGCTGGTTGATGAAAATTTGTTGGTGGCGTATCATTCCTTATAGTGAAAATGTGTATTTCAATTTTTAGAAGTTAAAATGACAGTATTTTTTTATGCGATATGAAAGAATTGATTGCTATAAATATAAAAAGGTAAAATTTAGGCGTTAGATATGTAAATATATAGCAATTGCGGGCTATGCATGTAAATACCCCCAATTTGAATTCTAATCATGAGTAATTAATTATGTACCAATTAATGTTAGGCCAATTATACAGGCGTTATAGACAGTTTTATATTACCAAGAAAAGGAGCACATCTCCCGCTTATTCCAAGTCGGTGAATCCGTTGCTGGTCAAAATCTATGTACACATTTAAAAACCGTTACTTCAAACGGCAGTTTTTTTTAATTATTATTATTTTGTGGTCCTTGAATTTCGAGCATGAGATTTTTGGTAAATGCCCAACTATCAAGAAAAAAATATTTCGTCTGGATGTCCGCACGTCCGAACGGCCAACAACCAACGGTCAAGTTGCCCGCCGATGATGTGTATGGTGACGTGATTGCTGGTATTTGACAGACCGGACGTACAAAATATTTTCTCAACCACTAACACCTCCTATGATCTAACCCACAACTATAGCTTTCTTTCTTCTCTATTTTATTTTGACACAACTTTTCCAAAGTTGGCAACATTTTTGAATTTCACGATGTCCAAAAAGCCGTTCTATATACCTTTAATAGCAACTAGACGTTGAGAGGTTTAATGAACAAATAATAACACAATTATTTTGAATTTTGAGTAACGCAAACAAGCTACAAGAGCAACTACTGCTTCCTAGATTACAAATTAGACAAAAAATAAAAGAATATAAAAAAAATCTCAGCCTAAATTTAAACTATTCCTACTCCCACACATAGTCTGAGATTCCCATGGATACTAATCCCCTAAAATTCCACCTTTCCGGTGATCTCTGGACAGTAGAATTCAAGCCTTCTGATTTCAATTCTATCACTCTCTTTATTAATCTTCCACCACCAAAAGTTCAAAATCCTCCTCATCATGGCTTCCCAGAGATGGCCAAGCCTAACCTTAAATGTTTGAAGTCAATGAGACAGAAGATTGGGCGGTTAATGAGCTGTTGTAAGGCTTTGGAGGTTAATGAGCCCACAGAAAGTGGCGATCATCCATGCCATTTCTCAAGAAAGTTAGAATTTCACGGCAGAACATCAGCTATTGAGCGAGATGAGAAGATTAGAGAAGCAATCAGGTATTGCAAGGGTACAATGACAAGTGATCCCTCGTAAGATGAAGCAATACCTCAAGAAAGTGATGATGCTTCGCTTATTAGGATGAATTAGTCATTAGTTTCTTTTCTTTTATTTTTTTAAGTATCTTTTTGAATCATTCATTGGTTTCATAATGTCTGCATCTATTAATATTTGTTCTCAGTATTCGTGTCTGTAGTCTTAACAATGTTGTTAAATATGATGAATCGGAAGATATAATGTTATGTTTAGTGAAGAACAGATATTGTAGCAATTTTGAGTGAATCAAAATGTTAGTATGATGCTGGCGAAGGAAGGACAAATTGGACTACAATTTTCCCATCTTCGGCACGAAAGAATCCCTATATTCGATAGCATGGATCGTTAAGGAAGAACAAAATGCTTGCTGCAACTATAAGTCTCTCAGGGCAACAAAATTTCTATTTGAATCCAATTAAGATATCATTTTATAATGTTTAGCTACGGGTAAAATAAAATTATTTCTATATTTAATCTAGAAATGTATTGCCCAAAACTCTAAGTCCAAATAAAAATGTACATATAATATAGCATCTATCAATATATATTTTCAAGCATTAAAAAAATTCAATATACCAAAAATTTTAAAAGCAAAACAGCTGAAGAACTATCTGAAATGAAGCCTTATAAAATATGTTAGCTACATGATAGATGATTGTAAACTAGTATTTAAAAATGAAGGATCCTCAGCTGTTGGGCTTACCATGATAATGTAGCCAGACAGAAAAGTAAAATCATAATTGATGGATGATTTGAAATCCCTCCCTTTGTCCATATAAAATTTAATTTTAAGTTATTATATTCTGTTTAGATTTAATTTACTCGGTTTACTATACCTCAGGCATCAGGTTTTCCACCCTTTTAACGAGTGATTAGAGCCGGCAGTGCAACTAGGATCAAGTTCAAAATGTCTTTTCATTTCCATCCCATGAGCTTTGAAGGCTCTAATCATGCTTAAGTAAGGTTATAAAAGCATGTATATACCATCCAGATTTCACATCAATAAATGAGCTCTTGGAGCTTATTTGTGAAGAGGATTTTGTTTTAGGAGTTTCATGGTTGATGTGGATGGATTTTCATTGGAATTGTCTGCATTAGCAAGTTATTTTGCTAGCAAATTTGCATCGCTTGGAGCTCATTCAATCATTGAAACAATTCTTTAATTAAAAATTCAGTATAGTTTCAACTCCATTGACTCTAAAATGAGTAAATTGCACACAAAAATACACTCACAAGATAGGGTTTTTTATGTTCCCAACAAGTTTAATCACAGTTTCCATATTTTTTAATTAGACATAGTTATAATACGCTGAAAAGCAAATGGAAAATTTTACTGAGATCTATAATAATAAGAATAATATTGATGATTACATGATTTTTTATTGCATGTGTGGAAAAATAAGAATAATTACTTTTGTGTTGAATACTACAAGTTATTGTTCATCTAAAACATAAATAGCACAATGAAAATGCTAATATGTCCTTGTATTAGGTTAATCCACGATTAATTTCATCTATAGTAGGATGAAAAAGATTACCAGATACATCTGCAATGGAGCCTTCAAAGTAGCAATTAAGCTATTTTCCATAATTACTACTAGTCGTTAGCGAGAGTATTGACAGGAATTCCAAGCTTCACTGCTCAATGTTGGATTTCCATCTATCTTTCAACCAACTAAAACCATTCAACTCGTCAAGAAACCATCATTCCTGACACTCCATGTTAATAATTCATTAATTTCATATGTACCCCAGGTGTCGGAATCATATGAAAGCAACAACTGTGTTTCCAAGCATGTATGCACAAGAGATTTCAATTTTCAAACAAAAGATTTTGAAGTTGTATAAAAATATCAAAATCTGCAAGCTCAATTTTTTTCATGTTCAAGTTCATCCCATATATCAATTGATAGACTCCCCTACTCTCAATAGAAAAATCATACCCAGATAGAAACCTATAATTTGACCCACTAATCTCAATGCAACTCTCTCCAGCTATCTTCTTCAATCCTTCTTCTCTCATTATCCTTCGAACCTTAGCAGCCTCCTCCCATGATCCGAGCTCCGAATACATGTTGGCAACAATCACATAGTTCCCACATCTGTTTGGCTCAAGCTCAAGCAAAACCTTCATTGCAGCCTCTCCAACACCATGACCATCTCCATTAATGTGTAGCTGGCAAGCATTGAGCAGAGTTCTCCAAACCACAGCATCAGGATCCAAAGGCATATTTTTGATAAAATTGTACGCTTGAAGAAGAAGACCTTTCCGTCCAAGCACATCAACCATGGCACTATAATGTGACATCTCAGGTTTGATATTGTGAACATGAGCCATCTCATGGAAGAATCGATGGCTGTCTTCTACCAATCCTGCATGGCTGCAAGCGCAGAGCACTCCCAGAAATGTCACATAATTGGGCTCAATTGAAGATTTCTTCATCTTCTTAAATAGCGTGAGTGCCTCATGGGCACAACCATGTTGAGCAAAACCGAGAATCATAGCAGTCCAAGTCCATACATTTTTCACTACCATTCTTTCAAATTTCATGGACGCAAAATCCAGAGCTCCACATTTTGCATACATGTGCACTAGTGCTGTGCCTAACTTCATACAAGCTTCAATCTCTCTGTAAATGATCTGGCTATGAACCCACATTCCAAGCCCCAAGCTCCCCATCAAAGAAGCAGCAGAAAGAAGTATGAGGTAGGTTGTATGATCCAGCACCAAGTTACTATCTATTATCTTGCCAAAGATTTCCATCGCTTCTTCCATCATCAAACTACCAACATAAACATTTAAAATCGTGTTCCACGAAATCAAGGTTTTGTGAGACATTCGATCAAACATCCTTCGTGCATCATGGACCTCCCCAAAAAACCCATACAAATGCATCAACGTGTTTCCAACATAAACAACAGATTCCACAGCATTTTTGATAGAATCGGCATGAACTTGCCGTCCAACACAAATGTCTTGTAGCTCACTACACGACTTGATTACAAACGGATAAGTTAGCTCATTAGGCGTCGCCTCCTGCCGGCGGCGCATCTCGAGAAAAACATCAACTGCATCAGCTGAGAATGAATTAAAACAAAGTCCTCGAATAACATGGTTCCATGATGAGGACATGGGGGTCGGGCAGCGGAGTAGGAGTGCTCGGGCGTGGGAGAGGTCGCCGGAGGGGTGAAGAGAGCAGAAACGGAGGGTTTCGCTGACCAGAAATTTATCAGTGAAGAGAAGACCGGAAGTGAGGAGGTAGGAATGGATTTGTAAGAGCTGGCGCATTGTAGATATGGAGTTGAAGAGAGAAAGACAGAGGTGCTTTGGGGAACAGTTGGGATTTGAATTGTGGCGAGGGGTTTTTGGCGAGATGATGCGGGTGATGGGCATAACGGTACGGAGATTGGTCATGGAAGGCTCTGTGTAAGATTCTGGTTGGAAGGCTTGGCGCGAACATTGCAGAAAACAAAATCACCTGCCTGAGATCACGGTCGTCTAATCATCACCAAACTTGAATCCAGATTGTGTGAGAGCGCTCTTGCTATGTTTTTGCCAACAGTAAGGGCTAGGGGTGTAAACGAACCGAACACGAACGAACAGAGCTTGTGTTCGTGTTCGGTTTGTTTAAAATTTAGTTTGTTTGAAATAAACTTGTGTTTGAAATTGTTCGTGAAGCCACTGTTCGTGTTCGTTTCTTAACGAACGAGCCGAACACGAGTCGAACACGAGCTGTTCGCGAACAACAAGACAGTTTGACATCCCTAATATTAATATATATAAATTAATTATTCAACTTATATTATATAAATATATAATATATATATCAGTATATTACTAATATAGTATATTAATATATTATTATTATTATTATTTTACTATATATTATAATTTATAAAATTTAATTTTTTGAATATCATAAATTATATATATATATAATTATTTTAAATTATTTTATATTTCGAACAATAACGATTCGAACACGAACGAACGCATCACTGTTCGTGTTTGGTTCATTTAACTAACCGAACGAAAAAAATTTGTTCATGTTCGTCTCGTCTACTTATCGAACAAATCGAACACAAACTTATTGACAAACCGAACACGAACTGTTCGCGAACAACGAGCTTTTTTGACAGCCCTAGTAAGGGCTGCTACGCTTGAGCAGGCTATTTCCTGCTAATCACCCACGCGATTGCCTTTCGGACTACTACAATTCCAGTTTACTGATTTTTTGAACAACTTAGTTTTGTAGTTTAATAGCTTAATTGGTTGAATACATTAATTTTAGTCCTAATTCTAATCATGAATGAATCATTATATACCAAGATTCGCATGGGTTTGTACCATATATATATATATATATATATATATATATATATATATATATATTGTGCATTATAAACAGTGGAATAGTCCCAAGAAAAGGAGTTCGTGGTCCACTTATTAGAAGGATATATGTACAATCAAATACCGTTGGTTCCAATATAAAAAAAATAATGAAGTAAACACCAAATTTAATAAATAATAAATCCCTTTAAAGGAGGATTGATATATCAAATTTTTAATAAGAAAACCAGGGGAAAATATTTTAGAACAGTACTTTAACACCAAAACTCAAATTGAAACGAACCCTTTTTTTTTTCTAACACAGCTCGGCTCAAATTTATCATTATAGTTAGCTTTATAGTTAACTTTAAGAGAGAAATTTTCAAAGTTGGCAGCATTTTTTAAATTTACATCAACCGGCAGAAAACTGCTCTAAGAGTTAAATAACAACTAGACCTTAACCCCACATTTATTTCAAATTCTGACGAACACATAACTAAAAAAAGTAACTTTTGCTCCCGAGATTGTACACCAGACCAAAATAATAGTAGGCATAAAAATCCCAAAAACCTAATTTCTAACACTTTCTACTCACAAACTTTATCTGAGCTTCCCATGGATGCTATTCTACTAAAATAAGTTGTTTCACGTGTGCCTTCTTAATTCAATTCTATTACTCTTTGTTTATCTTTCATCAAGAAATGTTCAAAGTCCTCCACTTTGTAATCATCATTGTTTGCCGATGATGGCTGAGCTTACTCTCAAATGTTTGAAGTCACTCAAGCAGAAAATAGGATGATTGTTGAGCTTTTGCAAGGCTGTAGAGGCTAATAAGTGAACTAGAATTGGTGATCAACGATGTCAGTTCCCAACGAAGGTAGGATTTCATAGCAGAGCATCAGTAATTGATCGAGATGAGAGGATTAGAGAAGCAATCATTTATTGCTAGGTTACAATCACAAGTGATTGTTATTAGTATGAGCAAAGAGATCAAGAAAGTTCTGCTGGCTTCTTTTTTAACATGAACTAATCACAAATTCGTTTTGATTTCATTTGCGTTTTTTTTTATCAGTTTATGGTTTCATAATGTTTGCATCTATGAAATATTTGTTTTCAGAATATGTGTTTATACAGTTTAAACATGTCGTAGTACGATCATTCTAACACTTGTAAATGTTTAATACAGAATACATATTGTAATAATGTTGTGTGAATTGAAGTGTTAATATCATGCTGAATCGTTATGTTATAGCATTCAATGATAGAAGTAACTAAGGAAGAAAAATGGTTGGTTAATGACGTGTTGTAAAGCTTTGGAGGCTAATAATCCTGCAAGAATTGGCAATCATCAATGTCACTCAGTTCAAACAAGTTAAGGGACCGTTTGGGATCATTTTTTGTTTTTAATTTGTTTTGTTTTTTGTTTTAGCATAAAACACACATGTTTAGTAACGCTTATAATTATTATATTTTTAAAAACTAAACACAAAAATATGTTTGGAAAACAAAAACAAAAAAAAAAATAATTATCACCACCCATTAACATTAAAAAACAGGCTATTCTATTGTGTTTTTGAAAAACAAAAACTCATTTGTTTAAAAACAGATTAAAAAAATAAAAATAAAAAATACAGAATAAAAAAGGATTCCAAACATGTCCTAAGATATCAGAGTAAAACATTTTTCAGTATGAGAAGTAGAGGCAATCGGGCATTAAAGGAGCACAAATCACAAATAATTGTCCTTGGCATGTCTTCCAAGTTACTTTCGATGTTTCCCATTTTAACAAGTTCTAGGCATTAGCTTGCTTGGGTTTGTTTAGCATTTATGATTGGTTTCATAATGTTTGCATCCAGGAAATATTTTTCCTCTTAATTATATGTTTTTTGTAATCTAACCATGCTGTGGCACAAGATGAATCGGAAGCTAAGATATTCAAGTTTAAAAAAGAAGAAACATTGTAGCATTATTGTGTTAATCATAAGCGTTAAAATCATACTGAATAATTGTGTAACAGCTTTTGTTTTGACATCAGAGGCCGTTGATAAGTTAATTAAATATTAAAAAAGATTGCTAGATGTATGTTGCATACTGGGATTAATGGAGATGGAAGAGTCAGTGATGCAAAAGGAAGAAGAGCATTTTCTTTTATATTTTCTATCACTTCCCTCCCTCTCTCCCTCTATATAGCATATGCAAAACATAAATATTTGTTAAGGCTGAGGACGGCAACATACAATTTATGCATGTAAACAACTTTTTGAGCTGAAAATGAGCTCCATAGTTATGATAGCATCAAACCCAACAGTGCCCAAGGGCACTATCAAAATAGATAAATGTAGAAGGATAGAAAATATTCTTTGACAGTTAGAACTGTGGTGACTTAATCGAGAGTTTTATTTATTTATTTATTTTTATGAACACGTACTAAAATTTCACTTAATTTTCTATTCAAAAATAAAAATAAAATAAAAATAAAAATAAAAATAAAAATAATAATAGCAATAGCAATAATAGTCAGTAACAACAGCAATAAATAACAATAGTAATAATACATTGTATTCCATCTCCACTGCAGAAGAAATTGTACATACATTGAACAGAGAACAAAATTTCTCTATATATGCAAACCACATTAAAAATATAATATGCCAAGCAGAAGATCATTCTGAAAGGAGACCTTACAAAATATAAGTTAACTACAAGACAGGCGACTGGAAACACATGTTTGAAAGAATCTATAATGAATATTAAAAGGTAGCATTGGTTGTCGAGCGCCAATGTAGTGAGATGGTACAAGTAAAATCATCGATGGATAAATATATAAATTGAAATACCTCCTTTTCTCCATATCAAATTTAGTTTTTAAGTACAGGTTTCTGCCATTTCAATAGGGAAAATCCTATGAATGCAAGAATAGAGAAGAATATCAAGATAGAAAGTAATCGCGGCAGAATGGCCCTCATATTAACAGTAATCCAGTTTGAAAGGTCTGCACCTTCAGCTGTTGCCTGCATTATAAAAGCACCCAACGCCCAGTCTAGTGAAACTTGTCCCACTTGGTTTGCAAATACAACCCTGAACGCAGAAGGAGAGACTTAATTCATGGTTAGAATCATAAATCTATAATAAGTTGTATTCCTTTTTATTTTATCAACAATTGGATGCTGGATGCGGTAGCCAATGCAAGAGATCTAGCGTTGAAGTTCCTTTCTGTGTGGATATCACTTCAACATATGCGAAAAAAGGAAATGTAATAAATGAGTTTTGTTCTACAGTCAAGCCTACAAGGTGGAAGTTAAAACTAAAGTTGATTTCTTAAGACTTTGGTAGCCCTTCCGCGGGGATTAGAATTTTTTGTGTTGATCGTGTTCATCCTTAATGTACTTAGTCTAACTCAAAGTATTCAGCGATGAAGTTCGACAAGGATCAAGTCTCCCATATGTTTTGACGTTTCCATCTCATGAGCTTTGAAGGCTCTTCTAGTGTTTAAATAAGGTTCTAAAAGCAGGCATCTCATTCAAATTTCACATAGTTAAATGGTCCTTTTCTTATTGGTACAAAATTTTTTATTTAAGAGATGTGATGGTTGGTGTGGAGGGATTCCAAAAAATGGGAGCGTTGTTGAGATAAACATGATAGTGAAAGATAAACCCCCATTAAAAGAAAAAATAAGGGGTCATTTCATATCAATTGTGATTTGAAACAAAACATGTTTGACTAATTAATTAAAATATAATTATCTTTAATACTCAGAACACTTTAAAGTTATTTTGAATGCTTTTAAAAAAATAAAAATTTATTTTTAAAAATAAAAAAATAAATTATGCCAAAAACACACCAAACAAATATATTCTTAAAAAAGAAAAAAATAAAAAAATAAAAACAAAAACAAAAACAGAAACAAAAACAAAAAAAAAATAAAATTGATCCCAAACAAGACCTAAAAATGAAGTTCCTCCTGTACTAGCAATGGCACTTACTCATTAGCTTAAACTTTTGTTGATAGTTTCCATCCATTAGTTTAATATGCTTTAACTCCTAAAAAAATCATATTTTTACATGCAACATAAAAGCATTACCCGCTGTCATTCATGGCAATGCCAAGACTGTCATGTAACAGGGCCACAATATAGGCTGAAGAGAAACAGTACCGCAACAAATCCTCCTCCTCTATGGCATGATACCTTCTCCTCAGTTTTGACCAATCTTCTTCACAGAATTGCTCTCCAGCCAGCGTCAAATCAGAAAGATATGATGAAGGACCCAATCCAAAGAACTATGAAGTAAAAAAAAAAAAAAAAAGAAAAGAAAAAGAAAAAAAACAATGTGAGCTTCTAGGATAATAAATCCCAGGGAAAGATTGGTTTCAGTTAAAAAACGTCACAAACCATTTCAAGAAATAGGATTTCAACAACAGAGTAAAGTAGCATCGGTAAAATATTATTGAAAATAATTCATAGCAGTAAGCTAGTGAAAAATTCATTAAAACGTTTATAAGAACAAATGATCACAGAAAGAAACATATGCAAACCTTTGATGTATGGAAGAAATTCTCTGTTGCTATGAGTTTCCCTTGAAGCTTCGGAACAAAAGTTGAACCGATGTGGCAGTTCTTATATGAGCATCTATCTGCAAATGAGGGAAACTACTGTATGTTTTAGCCATTCCGAAAAGAAGGACAAAAGTATTATATCTTTTAACAGCCATTTTACAGCAAAAATAAATGAAAAGCAAAGAATGAATAACCCCAAAAGCAAATTATATAGATTAAAAGCTGAAAAGAGCAAATAAAAATACATCTACTATTTCAAAGTCAAGGAACATGATATATACAATCATTCTAAAGCTGAAAATCATGCTACAACTAAAAATCAAATTGTCCCAAAATTGATCAAATTCAATAAAAAAATCAAGCCAATTTTTAAAATTCGAGAATAAAAAAAGGAATGATAAGAGATCACAAACAGAAGTTCACAGCAAGAAGCTAAAGAAGCACAATAGGATCAAGCGTGGAAAAATGTAAAAGGATCACTATGAAAGTTGTGACAAGATTGTATCAAACAAGATCACGAAGGCTATATATGTTGGACAAGGCCAAGGCTGCATCAATCTGCTCAGCTAAAAAATTACAACCTTAATAAACTAACTGTTCAATTAAAATTTGCCAAGCAAACCTGAACATAATTCTTGCACTAACCACAATTCTTCACTTGTAGACCTAACTTATCCTTTTATAAAATATTTTTGGTGTTCAACATTAGTAACAAACCTAATTTTATCTAAAAAAAATTCCTTTAGATAATAAGAATAGCGTTGAAGTTTTGAGAATTATACAAATGGCGTTGAATGAAATCTGAAGGAGGTAAAGAAGAAACAAAAATTTAAAACGTAGTTGACAGTTAATAATTTAAAGTCAAATGAAAACTAGCAAAGACTAGATAAATCATAAATTTCAAAGATTTTACCTTGTAAGCATGCATCCCAATCATTGAAACAATTTGGCTATATTTTTCTGGCAATTAATTTTTTTAATAACAACAAATGTAGAAAATCCAGAAAATCTCCAACTTATATCTTTAGTAAACTTATAATCATCATTATTAAGGAAAATTTTCAACTAATATTTTCATGCAAATCATGCAAAATGAATAATATAACTTAGGAGGAATGACATAAATATAACTCAATTCGTATGTGTTTATATATCTAACACCTAACTTCAATTTTTGCATACATACCGATTACCTATATGCATGAAAAGTTGTATTTCACCTTTAAAAAGTTAAAATGACGGTATTCTTTATTTAATACGAAAGATTTGAATGGCATAAATGTTAAAAAAAAAATTTAGGTCTTAGATATGTAAATACATAGGAATTGGGTGGTATGCATGTAAATCCCTTAAATTTAATAAGACGACACATGCACTGATGATGATAAAATGCTTCATAATGAATACACTATACCTAACTCCTATGATGAACATGAAGAATAAACCTTTGAATTAGTGTTTATTAGGTATCACAATTTTCATAACCAAAAAAAAAATCACATAATTATGATGCATTTATCATATTGGCAAAACCATTAAAAAAGTTACTAACCTAAACAACCAAAGCTTTAGCATAATAACTTTCATGTTTTCCTTAGAAAAACATTTAAAAATTTCTTTTGAAATATTGATGCAACTTGAGATTCTTCATAAACTTTTTTTATATAGTTTTAGCTAAAAAAATTTGAAAAAAAAAACCAAATAAATAACAGGTAGATTTATACATCAAAAGAAAATGTGCTCATGGGTTGCTCATTTCCATAAGCTTAGGTTCATAAATGATCTTATATTCAAATTTTAACTCATTTAACTATATGCTCACATTCAGGAACACATAAAAAAAGTATGGATTTTTAATCAATAAAAGGAGACGCAAAACCATAACATAATAATAAAACTTCTTTGACGTCAACTTCATCATCAAAAGATTATTTCAAAATAACAATTTCCTTGATAATAACAAATTAACATATGATTTTTGTATTGGTGTGTGTTTGACAAACTTAAGAGGAATCGCAAGTGACATTTTTTAGGGATCAAAAGCCTAGGACATCACAACAATTCTCAGCCACTAGATTTAAAATTTCACTGTTAAACACTTGCTTAGAACCTATTTAAAAAAATGATTTTGTTATATAACAAAGGGTGCATAATTTATCTATGAAGGAACCGAAGTAGGCATTTGATTGTTTAACGAAGACTTACCTAATTAGTTGATATCCTAACCATTAAAGACTAATTGCAAAATAAAATATTAATTAATCGTTGAGCAACCAAGAAAACTTTGATAACACCATAAGAGTGCACAACAAAATTTCAATATTGAGCAACCAAAAAAAGTTGATAATACGAGAATAGTGTATCAAGTAATAAACACTAAATTGAAAGCAAAAATAAAACCAGAATAAATATTAGGAAGGGAAAAAGCAGACTTGCTTGTTAGCATTTCACCGAAGGGACATTTAGTGCCACAAAAAAATAAAAAATAAAAAAATAATAAAAAAACTTGCTCAAACAACTTTGCTCTCAAGGTTATTTTCGTTTGTTTAATTAGACATGTGAAAATGGTTTTATATGATTTAGGAAGCGTTAGATATAAATGAATTGATCTGCAGAATGGCCTCCTTAACCATTTGTATTTGCTAAGAGTCTCAGTTGGTGTTTCAACAAACAGCCAAATGACATCACTTGATAGCTGCTTAGTGATTTATTAAATCACTAATTTGATGTTCGAATTTGTTTATTCCAATTCAATTGTAAAAGCAGAAGTACAAGTTAAAAATGAAGAATTCATTGAATAAATCATTACACAATTTGACTTGTATCTTTTTCATAACTATTTGATTCTATTAAGTGAGCTACGATATAAATGGATTTATGTTCAATTATTGCTTTAATATCTCCATCATACGCACAATTACAAGATTATATTTCTCAATCGTTATGATATGATGTAAATGTTGACCTCATTTTGAGGTCATTTCTCCTCTACTTAGATTATAGGATCTAGCTCTAAGGCTTCCTATCAACTATCTTAAAGCACTAGAGCTGGGACCCACCCCTTTTTAAAAATTCAAACCATTTTCTATTTCTCTTGCAGTGTCTCGCCTGGGTGGTCTCAAACCATCATTTTTTGGTCGAATGGTTAAGGACCAACATCCCAATAGGATCTCAAGCCCTAAGGAAACCTCTTTATGGCTTTATCAACACACTCACACACACAAAATACACAAAATCCACTAAGTTGCGCAAAATCAGACTAAAATTGAATTTAAATGTGAACTTGTTCAGACGACCCCCGACGACGAAATAGATTGCGTCAGCGCGTCTGGGACGTCAATTTTAGCTAGGGAGGACGCCCATAATGTCATAATTCCGCACACATGCAAATCACATGTAAATCGATAAATCCGTCAAAATGACATCAGATAACAAAACGAACTGCGTCAGCACTCCCAAAACGTCGAAATTACCTAGAAAAGACGTGCAATTTGCTATGATTTCATGCACAAGCAAAAATGCACAAATCGAGATTTTCAAATATTAACATAATAATAATAATAATAATATTAATAATAATAAACCCTAGTTAATCCCACTCACGCACGCAGACTCGCAGCCTAGGTACACTCCTCTGTCGTGCACGGGCCTAACCAACCCCGATCCCTCTTCTCCTCGCTCGGTCCTGTCGCACGATCGCCTTCTCCTCTGCCGCGATTGGCCGCACCCGAGCAGAACCCAAACTCGTGCGTGTCCTGGTTCGATCGCTAGCTCCCCATCGTTCGACTCTTCCTCTTCTTCGCAGGCCGCTCGACCGAGCGGCTCTCCAAAGCAAAACTCCAACTGGCCGACCCTTCATCTTCCCGAGGCCTACTTCTCTTTCTCCCTAAATGCTTCTCATCCTCTCCCATCATTCTATTCGGCCACCATTAGGGCTGGTAGGTGGCTGCTCCTCTCTTTTACCTATAAAACCCTACTTTGAGGAGGTCTTTGGGGTTGGCCTAAAATTCAAAAGAAGGGTGGAGGTGCTGCCAAAATCTTAGCTTGCGTGAATTTCCTGCTCAATTGCTCGGCACTATTCCTTGGCTGCTCGACATTCCTTCTGGACTGCTCGATATTTTTGCTTGATTGACTCGATATTCCCGTGTGATTGCATATTTAGCCACCGATGTATTACATTCTTGCTGGTTTGCTCGTTTGCTTGCCCGACTGTCCTTGATTTGGTTTTAATGGTTCTCTTGACTTAAAAAAAAAGGGAGAGAAAATATATTATGAGATGCATGATTTATTATGCGATATGGCAGCCTATTCCTTCAGAGGAATATTTCAGATTCGTGGTAGAAAATATTTTATCTTTTAAATTTTCTAAAGCTATTCAACATTTTTTTTGTTGAAACTGGAAACCCAAAAATATCGAGAATCATCAAAGAAGTTGAAAACCTGCATTCATTTTTTTTTTAGTGGAAGAAATGATCGAGGATTTTCTGAAATGCTTACTGAAATTTTAAAAGGCATCAAGAAGCATTCGTTTGGGAAGAAATGATCAAGGATTTTCTGAAATGCTTACTGAAATTTTAAAAGGCATCAAGAATCATTCGTTTGTAGTTCATACACTCTCCATATCAAAAAAAAAAAAAAAAAAAGATGTCTGAGGCTATTAAAAGTTTGAAACATCTTTGATATTTGAATCTTACTGCAAATCTCACTTGAATGTCAAGATCATTAAGTAGTTTATTATCATTTACGGTTCATAATCCATAAAAATGTGGCAGGGGGAATTATTCTCTGATGATTTCTTGCCTGGCGATGTTGATCTTTCTAATCCGCGGCGTTTGGTATTTGAATATTTGAGACTTTCGGTGTTTTATTTGCAAAATCTGAAATGTTTGGGTGGTGTATTTGCAAAATCTGAAACATTTGGGTGGCGTATTTGCAAAATCTGAAATATTTGGGTGGCACATTTGCAAAATCCGAAACATTTGGGTGACACATTTGCAAAATCTGAAATATTTAAGTGATGTATTTGCAAAATCTGAAACATTTAGGAGCTTTCCTTTGCTCTCTACTTGCTCCTTAGTTGAATAATTTTAAAGCATGATTAAGGCCACATTCTAGTTTACATTTTGGCAAACTTGGAAAGTTGCAATGCTTCACTTTTACAAAAATCTGAAAGTTTATATGTTATATTGGCAAAGCATTGAAAATTTTTGGGTGTCTTGCTTTTGAAAATCTGAAAGTTGTAGGTGTGTCTTTTACAAAAATCTGAAAGCTATAATTTTGTTACTTGCAAAAATTCGAAAGCTTTGATGCCTTACTTTTATAAATATCTGAAAGTTTCTATGTTCTATTTGAAAAGTTTGGTCTCTTAAATATGAAATGTTGAGCATGCGTGGTATGGTGGTGGCCATTTTTTTTTTACTTGTTTGCTTTTCCTTTCTTAAGTTATGGAAGAGACGCCTATGAAATGCTACTTGATATCCACTATTGTTGGCTTGGAATAGGTTCAGGAGCTTTTCTTCGCTCCCTATCTTGCTGATTTTTGGAAGAAATACAAGTTTGCTTTTGGAGGGGTTCGAAGGCCATTGAATTCCTATTTGTTTGCAATGTTTGACATTGAAGCTTTATCTTTTATACTTACGAGAAACAAATTCATTTCAATGGCTTCCTCCATTTGTTGTGCAATGAATTTTAACGTTTGCCCAATCAATCATATTTCATATGAGTACACTTGGGAAACTCAATCACGTCTTTTGTAGTTTGATATGGATAAGCTTTGGATACATATTTTTATGCTACATTTGATCAATAGTAAGTGTCGGTACTGCACCTGTTAGAGCTTATGCGTGGATTCATGTTGAACTTGGACTGATTTGGAAGCGATTGATACAAGGTTTTGAAACACTTTGGTGCTGCTTTGTAGTAGCTTTTGAGCATTGTTTTGAAGCATGATTAGGCTGCACTTGACACCCTCTTTCGTGAGGTTTAAATTGCATTTTGAAGCTTTATTCGTTACAGTTTAAGTTGCATTTTGAGGCCTTATTCGTTAAGATTTAAGTTGCATTTTTAGGCTTTTATATATCGATTTGGACATTTTTAAGTGTTGATTTTTGGAGGCATTTACGCACATTTTTGGGGGTTGATTTGATCTTTGCCTTGAAAGAATTTAAATACTTTTAGGCCGATTCACTTGAGGTCTTGCCCCTTGCTTAGTTGATTTGTTTTTTAGAAGTGGGTCAGCCACCCTTTTTCGTTGATTTTTTTTACAACGATTAAGTTAAAAATGAGAATTTCTGATTTAATTATTTCAGGATTGATTTACGGCCTTAGAAAATAAAAAAAAGGGAGGGAATTAAAAAAAAAAAATTGATACTTAGTCTGTTGAGATGATTGAAACCTAAAGGGGAAATAGGGTAGCCAACCATTCACTATTTCTTTTACATAAGAAGAATAAAATTGTAATTGTGAGAATTGTTGAAATATGGGAGAAAGTAAGAGCTTAAATAATTCAAGAGTTAGGGGCATGAATTGAGAGATTAATAGCCTATCAATTAGGACACCTAAACATTGGATAGACTTAAGCTCAATTATTTTAATTATGATTGAAGCACATTTCGCGAACCTTTTTGCAAAAATTATAGGTTTACCCCCAAGGTTTTAAGAGTCTGATAGTGAACTAAGTTTTATCTAAAGATGTTCGAGGATTAGTTGGAAAAGACTTAATTGAAGATACATTTTAAAACACTTCAAGCTTAAGTTAAATTGTAGGCCTCCTAGATTTTAGGTGCACACCCTATGTGAGACTTCATCTACCTAATTTTCAAATAGGCATTGAAACTAGGTGCGACTCTAATTCACAAGTTAGTTAAAGTAATAGACAGAGTATGCACTAGGCTGTGGTTTATGACTAATTTAATTAAATCAAATAATGAAAAACTCTTCATAACTTGATCTAAAATGAAACCTAATGCTCCGAGATTTGAGCTTCAGCCTTACTCTCAAATCCTCTTGGCAATTGGAGACATTCTCAATGTCACATATAAATCTACCACCCTTGGTCCTTCATATGTGACATTGTGTTTTGTTTTATTTGTTTGTTTTTTTCCTACGATTTGTTTTGAGTCTTTGTGGGTCAATTTCAGTTTTCCTCAGGGTTTTCCATGTGCTACTCCGTCATTTATTCTGTTATACATAAACACATGTTTGTACTGCTAGCTAAATTTCTCTACTATATTGTTACCTGCGACGTTGATCCCGTTCACAGGTGCAGCAATAACAGGAAAAATCAGGTACCCAAAATTTATAGTACATTTACAACACTTTACTGCATTTTCTTATACTGTTTTTATTTACAACACTTTATACTATTTTCATTTACTGTTCTTCCTTATAACATAGTTTGTTTATGTATGTTGTAAGCTAACTACAAAACCTTTAAGATATAGCCTGGTTTAGGAGATATACACCGGTAAGTCACCAAATAACAATATTGCACATTCACATATAAGACACTAAACTCGAAACTACAACTACTAGGACATGAAGCAAGTCTTCGTGGGCAGCACGACCAAGATGTAGCAGACGGAGGATGACGATCTACAACAGTACAATAAGTCTACAACAACTAAACATTTTCCTTAGTTTGAATAACAACTCATAAGACTTCGAGGTAGTTTGCTTAGCACAACGTGAATCCTCACATATTATCTTTAGGCTTTTGCAAAACCATGTTATGCAATTATAAGTCCTAACACTTTTAGGATTCCGAAGTTACCGTACTGTCAGTGTAAATCATCTTATCTTTCTAGGCTATTTGCACGATCGAATATTGTGTGAATGTAAGTCTTAAATTCTAAAATAAATTGCAGCATTAAACATTAGATAACATTATTTCAAAGTCATAAAGTCAAACAATAAGATAGTTGGAAAATAACCAGAGGTTCCCCTGGATTTGTCATATCCCCTACTCTTTATTCCTTTGAATTCCTTAAAATGACCGTTCCTATTTGAGCCACTCCCATTTGATTTTCCTGTGTGGGAACCTAAACTTTGAAACCTGGAAGGCAAAACCACTGATCTTAATCGAGAGTTTTCCTAAGTGACCCCGGTCATTTAAGATGTAATTAACTATAGGGATTTGCCTCTATAGGGAACTTGAAACCCAGGTAAAATAAACCCTATCTAATTCTTATATTAGATAGGGGAACTTGTCGGTCATACATAAAAATGTTTTGCAGACCAAACGGATGCCACAAGCTCTTTAGTTTAGGTGGTCGAGCTTACTGTCAAGTTGTATGCTTATCCTTCGGGAAAGTGTATTACTTGTGGTATCACGGTCAGTCATCCAAACTATTCAATAAGTGAGACTCATTTGGTCTCATCTATCTTTAAATTAAAATGTTACTTTCAGAAATCATATTTACATCAAAACTATTTTCATATTTTACAAAAATCATTCCTTTTCAAAAATAGCGGCCGACAGTAAAGATTAGATTAAATCAGTACTAGATAAAATACATAAATAATAAAATTTAATAAGATTTTAAGCTCAACACATTCAAAATGAAATGCAGCTCAATTAAAAAAAATAGATGTGCTTAAATAGCGTAAAATATGAATCATAACCAAGTAAAAGTTTACAAATACAGAAAATCAGCAGCAGTGATTGCCGTTTAAACTCTAAGGAGCATAACTGATACCTTTTTCCTTCCGTAATAACATCAATGCAGCCAATCGACATTCAGAGAAGTTGCCAAATGCATGAGGGAGCCTGTTGTAATCTATGTTCGCATTAAGTGCATAAACAGAGAGCTTTGGTTGTTCTGCACCAAACCAATAACCTTTCGGAGTACAAGGATCAATATATACACCCTCAAAATAAGCTTCTGCAGCTGCATAGAGAAACAAAGTTCATTTCTACATATTTTAAGGCATATGAGGTTCCCTACACCCTTAGGTAGCTATCTATTCAAGATAAATAAAATTAAACTGAACTAATTTAATTGGAAAACAGAAAAACTGATGTAGACTGAGTTCCTGATTCAAGAAAAGGGTTTAGTGTCAATGAATTGATCCTTAACAGTAACTTATTAGTGTAACCTTGATTGATCATAACCTTTCATAAGACTGCAGTTCTAGTCCGGAAAAGAAAAACAAAACAGCTGGAAATTCAGTCCTGCCTCCAACACAACCAAATGATCCAAATCAAACTAAAGGCCAGTGATGATGAGAATAAAAAGTATTTTTTTTAAGAAGCTCTTTTAAAACATTTTCTGGATGCAAGAACTGCAGTGCCTTGTAAACTTTCAGCATTCTCTAAAAACCTTTCTACAGCCTACTGGCTTTTCCGGGTGTAGAATTCTGAGTATCATATTTGAGATTTATTCTCGTTCATTCCTTTACTATTATATTGTATTTCTTTCGTTATGTTAATTGTTGTGTATTTGGTAAGTTGTAATACTATAAATTAAATTTGCCCTATCATTTACTTATTATATAAGGAGAAGAGTCTTAATTTGATCATTAAGAAAGAAAAAATACAATTTTCTCCACCATTCTTCATGGTATCAGAGCTAGGTTAGAAACCCTAGATCTCCTTTTTCAGCCACCGGAAACCTCCCTGCAGCCGCCAGCCAGCCCACAGGCCCTCCCCGGCTCCTACTACAGCCGCCACCTTCCCTGCAGAAATTCCCCGCAGGCTTTTGTTGTCCACCAGGCATTTCCTGCAGACGTTCCTGTAGGCTTCCCAACAGGCTTCCGCTGTCTTCCACCTGAGCAGCCGGACCCTGCAGGCATTCCCTCAGCTGCAAATATTAGCCAACCTTCCAGACCTTCCTCCATGGCTTCCCGCAAGCAAGCAGAGCAACCTTCCTCCTCTCCTACAACATAATCAGCCAAGAAAATTTTCCAACCCTAAACGTGCAAAGGACTTGTTACAAAGTAGGCATGAAGATGACTAACTCTACACTGGAGGTTTGTTTAGAATCACAGACCAAGAATTCTGCTCAAACAAACCGAAATTATCACTTTATCACAAATCATAAACTCATTTGCCATAACTTCCTTCAATAGTCCCAATCCATATTTAAGTGTATTTGTGTAAAAGTAAAAGAGGAATATCTCAAGAAAGGTGACACACTTCCTGAGTTCACTAATCCTAACCATTGCTCATGGAAGATCAAGGATCAAATGATCATATCTTGGTTGATCAATTCTATGACCACAGGGATACGAGAAAATTTCTTATTTTATAAGACAACATAGGAGTTTTCGGAAGCAGTATATGAGACTTACTCTAGTACCGAAAACACTACAGAATTATTTGATACTGAGATAAAACTGCATGAGCTCTGACAAGAAGAGTTAAGTGTGACTCAAGACTTCAACACACCCACAAAATAGGATTATCAAGTTCTTGTTAGGTCTAGATAAAAACTTTGATGAGGTCAAAAGAAGAATTATAAGGATGAAGCCTATCCCTACCACTAAGGATGAAGCCAGGAGAAAGGAACATAGGAAGAAGCTCATGATGGCAGGAAGTATAAATTCATCTATCACTAAAAGCTCCGCCTTGTACGCACACACCTAATTCAATGAGTCAAAGCCAAAGAAAAATTGCACCTTGTGCGAAGATTGTAAGAAAATTGATCACATAAAGGACAAGTGTTGGAAAATATATGGAAAACCTGCATCTTAGAAACACGGACAAGGGAGGAAAGACCAAGTTAGCAAGGCCCCTGTTGCTATCTCATCTGAAGCTTTAGTCGACCCTAGCCACTTCACTAAGGAACAACTGAAGGTATTGAAGAAACTTATTTTGAGCACAACTAAGCAGCATACCAACTTGATTATGCATCGAGATATCATGTTCTCCTGTCTTGTTAACGATGAAAGATTTTGAGCTTGGTTAATAGTTTCAAGTGTTTCCGAGTACATTACTTGAGATATTCACCAACTACCAAAAGTTCATCGACTCCAAATTTGTTAAACTTGCCGATAGGTTTCACTCTATGATTGTTGGGAAAGAAGAATTGAACGTCTCCAAAG
The DNA here is from genome assembly GCA_003013225.1 of Phalaenopsis aphrodite. Lineage (NCBI taxonomy): Eukaryota > Viridiplantae > Streptophyta > Magnoliopsida > Asparagales > Orchidaceae > Phalaenopsis > Phalaenopsis aphrodite. The sequence continues at coordinate 1,004,157 of NEWO01000080.1, forward strand.
ATATTCAACTCTCTTCCGTGCTATATCTTTCTCAATTAGCTTGCAACTTATTTTCAATTAGCAAGCTTACTAATGACTTGAGCTGTGTTACTAAATTCCATTCTAAATTTTGAGCATTTTAGGTGGTGGATTCAGGGAAGGTGACAGACAGTACTGCATCAAGGTCTATAGCTGCTCAAGGAAAGCTAATCTCTTAAAACATAAGTGTCTACTCTACTTTTCTTCTCATGTTCCTAAGTCTCTGGTTCTATTAAAAGTTAAATTTTAATAGACATTGTCATCTAGGTAATTCCAATTTTTATTAAGTTACAAAGTTGTACCCTCATCTCTTTATTAATAAAAAAGTCAAAATTTTATCAATGTAAAACCTGTCAATTAGCAAAACATATTTGTTATGACTATTATTTGTCCTAGTACGAACCCTCACATCATTTCTCTATTATCCATAGTGACATTTGAAGACCATCAAAATTGAAAACCATCAATAGTGTCAGGTGATTTGTCTTCTTTATTGATGAACACATTAAAATCAATCGAACATTCCTCATGAAAGAAAAATCTGAAACTGCACAAATTTCAGTCATTCCATAATATAATTTTCACCAAGTTCTAATCCAAAATTTCATTTCTCAAAACTAATGCAAATGAATACTTTAACTCTATCATTGTATCCTACCTTACAAAAAATTGTATCATCCAATGGACTTCTTGTGTTGAAATTTTACAATAAAATGGGATAGCAGAGAGGAAGAATAGACATTTCCTCAATGTATCTAGGTCTATGATGCTTTCTCACAATATCTCAAAAGTTTTCTAGGGAGAGGAGATGGTGTGCTTTCAACCACCTACCTCGTTAATAAAATATCAAGCAGTGTTGCTTGGATTCAAAGCCGCTTAATATTATGATGAAAAATTACCCTCATGTCAAAGTCTTTTCATCCAATATTCTTCTAAAAATATTTGAATGTCTTTTTTGTTCACATTCATCAACCAAACCGCACAAAATTTGATCCAAAATTCATCAAATGTGCCTTCGTTGGGTATGCTTCTAACAAAAATAGGAAAAATTGTTATTCTTCCAATACAAAAAAATACTATAACTCCATGGACATTACCTTCTTTGAAAATCAACCCTACTACCCTAAATCTGATGTTCAGAGGAGTCTATGTGAATATTACACTTTGGACACTACTCTAGATACTCACACTGATTTAGAGTCATCACAACATATTATCCTTCTCTCTAATCATCATGTCTCCCAAGTTCCGCCAGTTGAAAACATCCAACCTGAGATTGACAACAAAGAATTACGTGTGTATACTATGAGATAAAAATCCACTGATCAGGAAAAAAACAACATGCAACCAAAAAACTATTCACAGTTAATCTTGAATTCACACATCTATGAAATTTCAAGGAAGGTGGAATCCAACGGAGAAGACGGAAAAAATTCAACAAATTATCTTATCTAGGATTATGTTGTCTATTGGAAGCTATCAACTTATAAAATTTTTGTATCTAATATTGATAGTATGCAGATACCAATGTTTTTACATAAAGTCACTTCAAAGTACAAAAAATAAAAAAGGTGGTTGAAGAAGAAATTCAAGAACTTAATCTAAAAGGCCCATGGACCCTTACAAAGCTTTCTTCAGATAAAAGACTCGTTGGATTTAAATGGTTGTTTAATCTTAAGTACAAAGCGAATGAGAGCATTGAAAGACTCAAGTCTAGGTTGGTGGCAAAAAAATTCACAAAGTCTTATGAGATAAGACTATAAAGAGACATTTGCTCTAGTGATCAAATTAAACACTTTAAGAATTCTTCTTTCCTTAGCAGTGAAAAAAAAATTGGGAGCTGCATCAACTTGATCTTAAAAATGCATTTTTGAATAGAGACATTGAGAAATATATATATATATATATATCCAACGAGAATTGAGAAAATAACTCAAATATACATCAGGTTTGTAAACTAAGAAAGACATTTTATGGCCTCAAACAATCTACAAGGGCTTGGTTTGACAAGTTTGTCAAGGTTATGAAACCTAATGGGTACATCCACTGTCAAGCAGATCATACACTGTTCATAAAGCATATACAGGAAGGTGATAAAAAAATACCCATTATTTATGTAGATATAATCCTGACATGTGATAACGAAAAATATATTGAGAAGATTAAAGAGGTTCTTGCTACAAAATTTGAAATTAAGGATTAGGAGCAATGAAATACTCTCTAGGCATGGAAGTAGCCGGTCCCAAGATGGAAATTGTGATATCTCAAAGAAAGTACAACCTAAACCTATTAAAAAACCAGAAAATTTGGGGTGCAAACATGTCGTGACTCCTATGGATTTCAACAAAATATTTCAGTCAGAGGGAGAAAAGGCACCAATGGAAAAAAGGTAGATATCAGAAATTGACAGGTAAGCTAATCTACTAGTCAGACACTATAACCGATATCATCTACTATGTCGGCATAGTGATTCAACATATGAATTGTCCAAATTAAGAATATTTAGAGATAGTTTACGGAATATTGATGTTTCTTAAGAAAATACCTTACAGAGGGTTATTGTTTAAGAAATTTGACTACAAAGAGGTAAAAGTTTACACAAATGCTAGCTGGGCATGAGAACTCACACATAAAATTCACCCTCGAGTATTGTTCTTATGTCTGAGGAAATCTTGTCACATGGAGGAATAAGAAACAAGCAGTGGTCTCTAGAAGTAGTGCATAATCTAAGTACTAGGCGACACTTGCTTTGGGAATTTGTAAAGGAATGTGGTTCTGTTAAGTTGGGGTGCAGCCTAAGTGCAAAATTTGTTTTTTATATGCTTAAGGGCAATTTAGTCTGTTATTATTATTATTAGATATAAATAGATTTGTTATGTTTAAAGTTAGGTTTATGCATGAGGTTGAAGTGTGAGTTTTAGGTATAAGGTTTGAGAGGGATATCCTACCTCTCGAATTGTAGGAATTGAGAGAGATCGTCTACCTCTCCAATTGTAAGTGCTTATATTTATATTTGTGTGAGTTTGGATTGTTGCAAAAAAATTAGGGTTTGCCCTAATTTTTGTGAAAATGCGTGCTAATTTTGAGGTCGGAGTGTATCAAATTGATATCAAAGTTGTATATCTTAGGAGTATTTGGTGCACAACAGGAACCCTGGAGATACGATCACGATTTGTACTACCTGAGAAAGCAACGTCGGAATTTGCGGCATACAAGAACCTCCCTTCCGTGACCTAATCATGAGTCAAAGTCGTGATTAGAGCAAGCTGGGACACCAGCGGCAGGATCACGACATACAACAACAAAAGAAATGTCGTGACTAGAGCTAACTGGAACGTCAGCGACAGGATTGTATATTCCAGTGCACTGTCTTTGCGTTCAGTCGTGAACAAAGCTAGCTGGGAAGGCTCCGCGCGAAAGATTTCGGCATACAAAGACATGAAATCCCATTTTTCGTGTGCCTACGTTACGAGATCATGTGTAGAAGACAGTATCACATGCGTACCTTGTATCGGGGTTGCCTTTCTGGCAATACTGCCACGATTTTAACGTGTTGAGGATGGGATCACGATGAATAGCAGCCTGAAGCTCTGATCTATCCTGATCCGGGATAACTGACAGGAAATAATAATAGCCAAGAAAGTCGATGATTTGGAAAAGTTAGGAAGAAATGAGTCAAATCAGATCTAAGATTGAAGAAAATTTTGCCATCATGAGGATATGTTCTCTTCTATGAAGAATCAACTGGAGGACTGATATGAGGGCATGATGAAAATTCGAGAGATGCTAAAGAGGCTCATTGAGATGCAACCAAAGACCTCACCGTCGACTCAATTTGCAAACCCTACCCAAGGGTTGGCCGAAGATTCATTGGTTAAATCGAAAGGAAAAGAGATCGAACATTAGAAAAATGAAGAAAACATCCATCATCATGAACCCCCTCTTAGGACTCCGATTAGGGGTGGATTAGAAATTTCTGATGGAGACAACTGGGCTGAAATATGGAGAAGAGATTATACAAGCGGTATGAAGGAGCATGAAGAAAAAATGAGAGAAATAGGGAGGGGATTTGACTACGATCGAATGAGGGAGATTTACCCTCAATATATGGAGGGCAACAACGGAGGAAAAGGAAGTGGAAGTTGGTGCGGATATGTTAAGAGTTAGGAAGTTGAAGATGTCGATCTTCGAAGAGGAAGACACGCATGGGTGGGTGAATCGAGCAGAGAGATCCTTCACGGTGAATAGGCTAGATGGAGATGAGAAACTCATGGAGGAAGGGTTATGTTTGGAAGGGAAAGCATTGGTCTGGTTTCAGTGGAGGGAGGGTAGATTCCTGATCCATTAGTGAGGGGAATTTAAGGATTGTTTGTTGGAACTTTTCCGAGCAATTTGGGAAGGAGATCTAAACGAGCAATTCTATGCATTGACTCGGGAGAGAACTATCATGGAATACACGAAGAGATTTGAGTTATTGTTGGGATGGTTGAGGAATATTTTTGTAGTATTGGAGGGAAATTTTATGAAGGGCCAAAAATCCAACATGCGGACATCACCCCGACTAATCAGACTAAGGGGATTGAGGGAGACGATTGAACAAGCACAGATGGTAAAGGACAAAAATTAGATGAATAAGGCCAACATTAGCAACAAAGATGGAAAGACGTACCGAACTGCTACAACCATAACGATGCCAAAAACTCAAACAGTATAAATTTAGAGGGAGGCAACACATAGCACAAATAATGGAGCACGACTAGGAGCAACACTCAAGCATCTTATAGAGACAGATATATAGGAGAAGCGAGTTAAGGATACCATTGCAAGGACCGAAAATTGCAAGTTCTCATAGTGCATGAAGAGGAGGCAAAGAACGAAGAAATATAGACAACCATGGGATGAGTAACACTCACTTTTTCCCATCTTGAAGACAATGTGTTTTTTTTGGGGGGGGAGTATTGTTACGTTGGGACCTAGACTAAGAGAAATTTGTCTTTTGTATGCCTAAGGGTAATTTAATTTTTTTATTATCATTATTGTTGGGTATAAATAAACATTGTCATTTATGGTCTCAAGCCCGAATGTAAAAAGTAGAGGGTTGCGTTAGGTAGTCAAAAGTCAGCGCAAAACTTATCGAAAAAAATCATGACATGAATCATTTTGATCATTGTGAAAGTGTTAGGGCGTCCCCTGGAAGCGACGTGATGTATGACCTGAATACAATGAAAACTATGCAAGGGGCACTATACTGACGCCCGAGTGTAGTGTCAAATAAGCAAGGGTTCCCACATAACGAACAAATGGGGGTAAAGAAGTTAGTTCATGAAACTAATTAAAGAAAAATTAGGATAAGATCTTGGAATGTAGGTACTCTCAATGATAAATTAATGAAATTAGTTAATATTATGATTCATCAGAAAGATTAATATCTTATGTATTCAAGAAACTAAATGAGTGAGGAAAAAGACTAAAGAGATTGATAATTTAGGTTTTAAACTTTGGTATTCTGGTAAGAGTCGCACTAGAAAAGGTGTAAGTGTAATTATAGATAAGAATTTAAAAGATTATGTGATAAAAATTAATAGAGTTGGTGATAGAATTATAGCCCTTAGGATTATTATTGATACTAAAATTTTTAATTTTATAAGTGATTATCCTCCTCAAGTAGGTCTAGATATAGAAACTAAAGTTAAATTCTGGAATGACTTAAAAGACTTAATACAAATGATACCTCTTGAAGAAATAATTTTTATTGGAGGAGATTTAAATGAGCATGTCAGTAGAGTGGTAGAAGATTTCAGAAATATTCATGATTGCTACGATTTTGGAGTGACGAATGAAAGAAGGTAGAGTTATTTTAGATTTTGTTTTAGCATATGATTTCGTTATTACTAATACTTTATTCAAGAAAATAGATGAGCATCTGATTACTTATAAGAATGGATCTAATAAAACACATTGATTATTTTCTTATGAAAAGAAGAGATTGCCTAGAATGGAAAGATTGTAAGATCATTCCAAGTGAAGACTTAAGTAACCAACATCAATTATTAGTTCTAGATTTTAAGATGAAGAGTTTTAAAATAAAAAATGGTAGGACTCATCATTGTAGAATTAAATGAAGGAACCTAAAAGACAAATAAAATTATTTTTATAAGTGAAATTCAAGATTTCAAAATTTGGGATGTTCATGAACATGCAAATGCTACGTGGGATGAAATAACAAACACTATTAAACCAGTAGCAAAAGATGTACTTGGAGAAACAAAAAAAAAATTCTATAAATAAAAAAAGTTGATGGTGGAATAATAATTTACAAGAAAAAATAAAATATAAAAAATTATGTTATAAAAATGGATCTAAATGTAAAAGCTTAGACAAGTGAGAAAAATATCAAATGACTCGCAAGGACTCTAAAAGAACAATCTGCTACGCTTAAAATTCTGCTTTTAGTAACCTTTATGATAAATTAGATAATAATTAGAGTAAAAAATATATGTATAAACTAGCAAAACAAAAAGAAAATAAAAGTAAAGATCTAACCCAAGTAAAGTGTATTAATGATGAAAATCAAAAAGTTTTTTTCATAGAAAAAGATATTCAACATAGGTGGGTGAGTTATTTTGATAAACTTTTTAATGAAATTGTTGAAATACGATCGATCTTAGTGATCTTAATATCGTTAATAATAATAAAACGTTTCATTTTTACCGTCACATTAGTAAAAAAGAAGTTGACGAGACTTTAAAGAAAATAAAGAGTGGAAAGTCTGTAAGACCTGATGATATCTCAATTGAAGTGTGAAAATATTTAAGAGATTTGGGAGTTTCTTAGCTTACTAAACTCTTTAATATTATTTTAAAAACTAAAAAGAAGCCTGAAGAGTGGAGGAAGAGTATTTTTGGTCCCATTTTTAAGAATAAAGGAGATGCACAAGAGTGTGCAAATTATAGAGGAATTAAGTTAATGTGTCATGCTTTCAAATTATGAGAGAGAGTAATTGAACATAGGTTAAGACGTATTACAAAGATTTCTCAAAATCAATTTGGTTTTATGCTGGGAAGGTCTACCATGGAAGCTATACATTTATTGAGAGGTTTGATGGAGAAGTTCAGAGATAACAAGGAGGATCTACATTTGATTTTTATTGATTTAGAAAAGCTTACGATAGGGTTCCAAGAGATGTCCTTTGGAGCGTTATTGAGAAGAAAGGTGTCGATATGACTTATATTCAAGTCATTAAAGATATGTATACTAGAGTTGTTACTTGTGTTCGAACTGAAGGATGATTGACCAAATATTTTCCTATTTATGTTGGATTACATCAGAGACCGACTTTAAGCCCATATTTTTTTGCTTTAGTTATGGATGGTCTTACTGGACATTTACAGGAGGATGTACCTTAGAGTATGTTTTTTGTTAATGATATCCTTCTCGTGGATAAGACGAGAGAAAAAACCCAGGAAAAACTTGAATTATGGAGGTCTACATTGGAGTCTAAAGGCCTTCATTTGAGTAGAACTAAAACTGAATACATGGAATATAATTTTAGCAGGACTAGCTCTAATGCTAGAAGTGTAAATTTGGGTAATCAAATTATTAAAAGGTGTGAGCGATTTAGATATCTCGGGTTTTTTGTTCAAAACGATCGTGATATAAATGGGGATATTAATAGTAGGATTCAAGTTGGTTGGCTGAAATGGAAGAATGCTTCAGGCCTTCTCTATGATAGAACAATACCGCTTAGATTGAAAGGAAAATTTTATAAGAGAGTGGTGAGACCTGCAATGCTCTATGGCGCTAAATGCTGGCCTTTAAAAGAGAAGCATAATACTAAGTTAAGTGTTGTCGAGATGAGAATGATTAGGTGAACGAATGGATTTACACTTAGAGACAAAATGCGAAATGAATGTAACCGAGGTACGGTTGGTGTAGCTCCAGTGACGGAAAAAATTAGAGAGAGTAGGCTTAGATGGCTTGGTCACATTAAACTTCGACCATCTGATGATCCGATTAGGAGAGTAGATGTTTTAGATTCGACTTATGTTAAGAAAGATAGAGGTAGACCTAGGAAGACTTGGACTTATTGTATTAAAAATGATCTTAATTTATTAGAATTAAATGAAAATATTACACTAAATAGGATGCAGTGGAGAAAAAGGATTCATGTAACCGACCTCACGTAGTGGGAATAAGGCTTTGTTGTTGTTATATTTGTTGTATTGTAGGGTATAAATAAGTTTGTTATGTCTAGGGTTAGTTTAATGCATGAGAATGAGTTGTGAGTCTTAGGTCTAAGGTTTGAGAGAGATTTCCTACATCTCGAATTATAGAAATTAGGAGAGATTTCATACCTCTCAAATTGTAGATGTTTATCATTTGTATTCTTGTGAGTTTGGATTATTGCAATAAAAATTTGTGTTTTTCCTAATTTCTATGGAAAAGCAAGTCGATTTTGAGGTCGGATCGTATCAAAATCCAAGGTTATTAAATGAATTGGAACACTCCACAGTCAATTCCATAAGGATGTTTTGTGACAGCCAAGTCACCATAGGATTGCAAAAGATCATGTGCATCATAACAGGACCAAGCGCATTGAGATTCATACATATTTTCTCTCTGAGAAGGTCAATGGAGGCATTATTCACTTAATCTACATCCCAACTCATCTTCAAGTTGCTGATGTCATCACTAATCTCTACCTTCAAGAAGCTTCACTAGTTTGAATGTCAAGCTACATCTTTACAACACCTATGCCCCAGCTCGATAGGAAGTGTCAAATTTTGAGTTTCCTATTTTATATTTATTCTCGTTTATTCCTTTCTTGTTATGCTATATTTCTTTCCTTTTGTTGGTTGTTGTATCTTTGGTAAGTTGTAATGGTAGGAATTAACCTTGCCTAAGCCCTTAGTTATTATATAAAGATAAGAGTAGTAATTTGATCATCAAGAAATGAGAGAATACAATTTCCTCCAATTTTCTTCAAGAATAATTCAACATATTGAATAAATTCATAAAATAAAATAAAATTAAAAACATTAAAGATTGGCGAATGCAAGAACTATTTGAATTTTTTTATTAATTAAACATCGGACCCAATGTGCTACATAATTTTAAAACAGCTCAAGCTTTCCCACATTTAATTTCATAAAGAATCCGATAAAAACCCATTCCAAATTCAAGAGTACCATTAAATTGTCAGCAGATTTGAACTTCACATATATCTCCTATTTATATCAACAATAGATTAATATTTATCATAATGAACAGTCAATTTTCTATGAACATTACTAAATTAAGTCATATACATGTTAATTAAATGAATGTACAAGTTTGATAACCCTAAACTCAACAAGTTAAGTAAAATTACAAACTTTCTGAGTTGAAATCCAGTAACCATTTCAAATGGACTAATTATTGTAAACTTATTAACAAATGTATTCTACTCAAACTAAACCATAAGAAATTTAAAAAAAAAAACAATAAGAAATGTCAAATCCTTATCAAATGCATACTATATAATAAAAAATTCAATACATCAGCCAAACCTCAATCTGTCCATTAATTTACTATTTTTGGATGATAAGCAAGTAAAAATTTTTCAACAAGTCCAGTTCTTTTCTTTTTTCCACGAGTTTTTAGAGAAATAACTCATGAACTTAATACACCAATTGTACAGTGGTTTTAGGTAATCCATATATTGACCATTTAAATAAAATATATTTTAAAAATGAGACTAGCACCAATAATTTATTATACTAAATAAAATGAATTAATTAGAAAAAATCTACCATACCAAAGAATAATGATTCGTTAAAGTTTACCGTTAACCTAATATAAAGCCTATGCTAAAATCTTCCCAAGGTTTATTGTAATACAAAGGTCTAAAAAGCCTAATATTGTTTCTTTGGTTCAAGTAGTCTGATAATTTCAGCATTATGAAAATATGTGTGTTACATCTTCTTACAAGCTGAACCAATTGTACCACCATAAACCATAGTTATAGTCTTATCAACCATAATGTCCCGCAAAAACACCAATTTGAAATTCTATGATCAGAAAACATATAAAAAAGAATCAAGAATGTGAAAAAGTTCTCGCTTTTAACAAAATAATTCTTAATCATTAAATCTTTATTAAATATAGATTCTTCAGCTTTTATCTCATAATGCATGCTGTTGCATTATTGCAAGCAGCATATCCTCCCTTAATATGTCAAAGGAATAACCTAAATATGCATTGTGTGTAAAAAAAACAATCCCACTTAAAGCAAAAACATGCTTCTCCTCAAATCACAATGTTAAAAGGAAAAATATATATTATTGTAGAAACCCAACCACTTTGCAACTCTATATTTCTTTCTCTTCTTGTGACTTGATAAATTTCAAATCTTGGTGGCATGTAAAGAACAAATTATTTAGACAATAAATAATGTCTCTAATTATTAATATGAACATGGTTTAGAAAATTGTGGATCTATTGTTACAATTGAGGGGAGAAATTATTCACCCTTAATTATCCATTAATGTGTTTTATTCATTTCCCCTTATCATGATGATTTAAATTTCCTTCTAAACGTAAGAGGGTTAGTTTGAGCTATACATATGTGTGTGTATACATTGCTTAATGAGAAATCAGTGAGATTTTTCTCCTAAATTTCTACATACTATCAAAGACCTAATTCATTCTATTTTGTGTTGGCAGCCCTAATACTCACAACAACACTGCCCGAGCCTTGTTTGCAGCGTACAAAGACCATCATTTGCTCAGTTCGCAGACGCTTCATCCATGCTCATCGTTCAACTCTTCCAATTGAAAACACAACCTCATCTCCTCATAGACGGGATCATAGAGCCTTCGTAAGGAATTTTTACTCACTCCTTTCTATTCGCAGAAGCCTTTGTACTCCCTGGCATTCTCCTTCTTCATAAGGAGTTTTATCCTCTGCCAAAATCTCTCTCAGCAAACCCTCCGACGGAAATCTATGATTGTCTCCATGCTGCTATTCGAACTCTCCTTGTGGTGGATGTATTTGCGGTTCTACATTCTCTTTCAAATGGAAATCCCAAATCCGCGAGAACATTTTGTGTTAACAACGGGAAAATTCTTTCACTTGTGGAAATCCTGTGTCGACGACAAACATTTTTCCTCTTGAGTGAATATTCTACGTCAGTGGCATACATTTTCTTTCTCTAATTGAAATTATGTGTCAAAAACAAATAGTTTCCCTCTAGTGGACATCCCTGACGAAGCTCCTCCCAACGCTTTATCATTATGAACAAACACAACATGAAAGCCACTTCTTCCTCTTCAAAAGTTACTTCTGAATCTAAACCTAAGATGTTGGGTTCTACAACATCTGAAGTATGTTTCTGAATCACCAATCACAAACTACATGATAATAATTTTCTCTAGTGGTCTCAATCAGTCTTCATGTACATTTAAGGTAAAGGAAAAGATGATCATCTCACTGAGGATAATCCTACAACATAAAATGTTGATCCTAAATATTGGGCATGGAAGATTGAAGATCACATAGTCATGTCCTGATTTGTCAAATCCATGATCATGAAAATTGGAGAAAACTTTCCCCTATACAAAACGACAAAGAAATCTGGGATTCCGCAGAGCGGCAAGGAAAATCTATTCAAGTGTTTACAACACATCTAGTTTGTTCGACTTTTAAACTAGATTACATGAACTGCTATAGGGTGAGTTGAATGTTACTCAATACTCAACACTTTCTCCAAATATTGACTCCAACTAAATATGTATGAAACTTACATATGGAGGTGCTCACAAAACTCTGCTCTTTACAAAACCTTTAAGTTCCTTATAGGACTCAACATGGAACTAGATCAAGTCAGAAGAAGAATCATGAGAATCAAAACTCTTCCCTCAATTCATGAAGCCTTTGCTGAAGTGTGAAGGGAAGAAAGTAGGAGAAAACTCATAGTGATAGGAAATTCTACAATATCAAATGTTGACAATTCAGTTTTATACACTCACAAATCATCATAGGACAACAAATCAAAGAGAAACAAACCGTGGTGTGAAAGAAGCTTAGCCATTTGAAGGAAAAGTGTTGGAAAATTTATAGAAAGACTGCTGATTGGAAGCCAAACAAAGTCAAAGGTGATGGGAAAAATAAAGCAAACATAGCATCTAAGGAAGACAAGCCTCATGAGCATAGTTCATTTAGGTTTCGTTTGAAAAAGCCATGAATTTTCGTTTGGTGAAGGAGCCTCTTTCGAATGTTTCCAAAAGTTTTATTGCAATAACAACAAGTTTTCGCCATTTTGAATTGCAGCTGACCTCCTCGGTTCGACGGGCATGGCTTTTAAAAGGAATTTGTTGAATGAAAGCACTTCTTCAAACGAAGCCATAGTAAGGAACAACTTGAAGCCCTCCAAAAGATTGTGGGATATAATATTATGAGGTTTCTACCACATCAAGATAGTCTTCTATTTGCCTTGTTTTTCTAAACAGAAAGAATCAACCTTCAATAGCAGACTTTGGAGCATCTGATCGCACGACATGTGATATCATTGCTTTCCAACCCTTCCATTCTTGCAAGCATCATGCAATAGTTAGAATTGCAGAAGACTCTTTTTCATTTGTGGAAGGAAGAGGAAGTGTGAAACTTACAAAGACCTTATTCTTCAATTTATCTTTTAGGTTCATAAACTTAACTGCAATTTGTTGTCTATAGTAAACTTATGACATGAACTTTATTACTAATTTTTTTCTTAATTTATGTGAATTTTGGTCGATCGACTCAGGGAAGGTGACTAACAGTGCTAACATGTATCATGTATTTTATCTACTCACTAGGATTCCAACTTCAATAGAACTATGCTTTTGAGTCAAGTCATGCATCAAAGTTTGTTTCTCAAGAAAGTTAAGTTATGTTATGACACGTTCACCTTGGGCATTCTAACTTTTAATATATTGGAAAATTGTATCTTTATTTATTCATCAATAAAAAACCAAATTTTTATAAGAGTTAAACTTGCCAATTTGCTAAACATAATCACAAGTGTACCCAAGTACGAAATAGAAACCAACACAACCCTTTTTCATAGTTCATGCCGATATCTGAGGGTCCTTAAAAATAAAAAATATAAATGAGGCTAGGTGAAATGTCACCTTCATTGAAGATCACACCAGAACCACTTGATCTTTCTCATGAAGAAAAAATCTGAAATTGTCAGCATATTTGAAACATTAGATAGCATGATCCTTGCCCAATTTTAGAGCAAAATTCAAATTCTCAAAACCGATAATGTAAAAGACTACTACAACTTCACTCTCAGCCCTTTTCTACCTAAAAATGACATAATTCATATATGCTCTTATGTTGACACACCCCAACAAAATAATGTGGCTGAGAGAAAGAACATACATCTCAAAGTGACACAATCAATTCTATTCACAAACAACTTCACAAACACTTCCAAGAAGATGCAATTCTCACATCCATTTATCTCATAAATAGAATACTCAAAAGAATGTTAAATTTTAAAAAAACCTTTCGACAACCTCATAAAAGTATACCCCCACATTCACTCCATCTCTAATCCGCCACCAAATTTTTTTTTTGCACCGTCTTTGTTCATCTACATTAACCATATCAAGCCAATTTTGATACCAGGTTAATCAAATACATTTTTATTGGCTACTCATCAAACAAAAAGAATTATAAATGCTACTCTACAAAAACACAAAAAATTTAGAACTCTATGGATGTCACCTTCTTTGAAAATTAACCATATTATCACAAATCTAACATTTAAGGGGAGAGGTGGAGAGAATATCGAATTTGGGGTATCATTCAGAAATCTCAAGCTCATCTCTTTTATATCCCCGATGAACCCATTCGTATCCTCAATATCAAAAATCAACTTGAAAAATGAACCTACTGCTCTACTAAATCCTACCATAGCTCTCACCAAGAATCAAGAACTTCGTGTGTACACCAGAATAAACCCTAGTGAGCATGTAAGGGACAATAAGGGAAATCGGAAATGCAAATCATCAGAACCAACTCCATACACCCGAAAGATTCACACTAAAGTTTGGTCTAACATATCATGAAATTCAAGAAGGAGCACAACAAGAATGCACAAAACACCCGATAGAAGACTTTGTTACTCATAAACAATTATCATCCTCTTACAATCTTTTGTTCAGAACTTGGATAATGTATAAGTCCCAAATTCAATCCAAGAGGCATTATCTATTCCTGCTTGGAAGAAGGATGTGGAACAAAATATTCTTACCCTTGAAAAGAATGGTATATGATTGTTGGCGCTAAAAGGGGGTAAAGTTAAAAGTTCAAAGTTGGGGGGTTGCCCGTAAGAAGCTGCCGGTCGCTGGGAGTGAAGTCCAGTCGTCCGCTTCGGGAGGACGTTTAATTTACATATATATATATATATATATATATATATATATATATATATATATATATATATATATATATATATATATATATATATATATAATTTAGGAATGGTATGTGGGGATGCACATAAGAAGCTGAAAGAAAAAAAATCCCATCACCCGCAACAGAAGGACAAAAAAATATGAAAACAAACTAACTCAACAATTTTAAAAAAATAAAATGAAAAAGCGTTCTGCCTCAAATCAAGTATCTATCCCGAAGGATAAACACAAGAATTGAGGATGAGACTCAATCAAATAAACAAAGAAATATATGACATCCGTTTGGTCTGCGAAACTGTTTTATTTGCCGAAAAGTTCCCCTATTTAATACAAAGAATTAAATAGGGTTTATTTTAGGCTGAGTTCGGAAAAGTTTCCTATAAGGGAAAGCCCTTATAGTTAATTACATCTTAAATGGTCGAAGTCACCTAAGAAAACTCTCGATAAAATCAGGGAATATTGTCTTCAAAGAAGTCAAAAGGATAGACCTTTTTAACAAAATCGGACTAAGATAAGTGAAAGGGGAAATGCTCGAACCTGGAACAATGTTGAGGAATCCAAATGAAGAGAAACTAGGGGAGACCACGGATTCTGAGGCGAGTCTCGGTGGCTTCCCAGTCTATCCTATGGTTTGGCTTTAGTTTCGAGAAGAAATTATTCAAGTGTTTCATCTGCCAAATTTATTTAATTTGGGCTTATGTTTTCGTGACATGGTCACACAAATCGCCTAGAGCATATTGAAGTTACAAAATAAAGACGAAAGAAAATAAGAACCCTAAAACTGCACATTAGAATTTGACAGAACGAGAATAATAAACCATTGTACATGCACTTCATCCGGATGCATGTCCAAAAAAATAAACAACCAACTGATACAGTACAAAAAAAAAACTTCAGCGAAAGATGTGTTATCGTTTTGAAAAATAAAAGAAAATAAACATAGTATTCTTCACAATCAACCATAAAAAAATTCTAGAAACATAGCCGAATCATATATGTGAATTGTGCAGAAGGTCACCCTAAGGCTCAAAAGGTCCTATAGGAATTCCTTTTGGGTTTCCTCATGTCGGTTTTACCATTCTAAATGCTAGAAGTCGATACCACACACGCGAAACTCCAAAAGAGCACAGAAGTAGGTTCAATTTCTAAAATGAGGCGGGTCACATTTCTAAGGTTCTAAGATAGTCGAAGGGAGATCCCTAAGGCTAGATCTTAAACCCTAAGAGGAAGACTAGACCTCACTAAAAATGAGGTCAACAATGATCATAACTCTCTAACCTGGGAAAAGAATTGTAAGTGCAAATGGGTGTTCACTGTTAAATACAAAGTGAAAGCATAGAAATGTTCAAGGTTAGACTTGTAGTAAAAGGGTTCAATTAGTCCGATGAGATCTCAAGTAACAAAAACATTTGCATAGTGGCGAAACTCGATACAGTATGAGTATACCGAGACTGACGTTTACATCAGCTAAAGATAAAAAATGCATTTCTTAATGAGAATATTGAGAAAAAAGTGTATTTGGAGATACCTTCAAAATTAAAGAATAACACAAATAATCAGTTGGTGTGCAAACTAAAAAAATCATTGTATGGGTTGAAACAATCTCCTCATAGGCTGTAAACGAGCTCATGATCTGCTCGTGTTCGGCTCGTTCAAAATTGACTTTTGTTCAAAATTGGCTCTTGTTCAAAATTGGCTCACGAATAGTGTGTTCGTGTTCGGCTCGAAATTGATTTGTTAGAATATAAAACTATTAAAATAATATTTAATTTTTTAATATAAAATAAGAATTTTATGTAAAATTTTTCAAAAGCAAAATTAAGACAAAAGTTCAAGATATTTATTAACTTAAAAATAATGATTAACTAAAAAAAAGTTACAAGAGCAAATTGAAGACAAAATTTTCCACAATCAAAAAATTAATATTATTTTACAAAAAAATTACAAAATAAGAACCCTAAAACTGCACAATAGAATTTGACAGAACGAGAACAATAAATCATTGTACATGTACTTCATACAGATGCATGTTCTAAAAAATAAACAACCAACTAATACAGTACAACAAAAAACTTCAGCGAAAGATGTGTTATCGTTTTGAAAAACAAAAGAAAATAAGCATAGTATTCTTCACAATCAACCATAAAAAAGACCTAGAAGCAATAGCCGAATCACATATACGAATTGTGCAAAAGGTCACCCTAAGGCTCAAAAGGTCCTATAAGAATTCCTTTTGGGTTTCCTCATGTCGGTTTCACCCTTCTAAGTGCTAGAA
>NEWO01000080.1:1021591-1037551 GCA_003013225.1 Phalaenopsis aphrodite
TTACATCAGCTAAAGATTAAAAATGCATTTCTTAATGAGAATATTGAGAAAAAAGTGTATTTGGAGATACCTTCAAAATTAAAGAATAACACAAATAATCAGTTGATGAGCAAACTTAAAAAATCATTGTATGGGTTGAAACAATCTCCTCATAGGCTGTAAACGAGCTCATGATCGGCTCGTGTTCGGCTCGTTCAAAATTGACTTTTGTTCAAAATTGGCTCATGAATAGTGTGTTCGTGTTCGGCTCGAAATTGACTTGTTAGAATATAAAACTATTAAAATAATATTTAATTTTTTAATATAAAATAAAAATTTTATGCAAAATTTTTCAAAAGCAAAATTGAGACAAAAGTTCAAGATATTTATTAACTTAAATATTGATTAACTAAAAAAAAGTTACAAGAGCAAATTGAAGACAAAATTTTCCACAATAAAAAAATTAATATTATTTTACAAAAAAATTACAAAATTAGAACCTTAAAACTGCACATTAGAATTTGACAGAACGAGAACAATAAACCATTGTACATGCACTTCATATGGATGCATGTCCTAAAAAATAAATAACCAACTGATACAGTACAAAAAAAAAACTTCAGCGAAAGATGAGTTATCGTTTTGAAAAACAAAAGAAAATAAGCATAGTATTCTTCATAATCAACCATAAAAAAAGGCCTAGAAGCAATAGCCGAATCACATATGCGAATTGTGCATAAGGTCACCCTAAGGCTCAAAAGGTCCTATAGGAATTCCTTTTGGGTTTCCTCATGTTGGTTTCACCCTTCTCAGTGCTAGAAGTCGATACCACACACACGAAACTTCAAAAAAGCATAGAAGTAGGTTCAATTTCTAGAATAAGGCGGGTCCCATTTCTAAGATTCTAAGATAGTCGAAGGGAGATTCCTAAGGCTAGATCCTAAACCCTAAGAGGAAGACTATACCTCACTAAAAATGAGGTCAACAATGATCATAACTCTCTAACCTGGGAAAAAAATTGTAAGTGCAGATGGGTGTTCACTGTTAAATACAAAGTGAGAGCATAGAAATGTTCAAGGTTAGACTTGTAGTAAAAGGGTTCAATTAGTCCAATGAGATCTTAAGTAACAAAAACATTTGCATAGTGGCGAAACTCAATACAGTATGAGTATTACCGGGACTGACGTTTACATCAGCTAAAGATTAAAAATGCATTTCTTAATGAGAATATTGAGAAAAAAGTGTATCATCTCTTTAAAATTAAAGAATAACACAAATAATCAGTTGGTGTGCAAATTAAAAAAGTCATTTCATGGGTTGAAACAATCTCCTCATAGGCTGTAAACGAGCTCAGGATAGGCTCGTGTTCGGCTTGTTCAAAATTGACTTTTGTTCAAAATTAGCTCACGAATAGTGTGTTCGTGTTCGGCTCGAAATTGACTTGTTAGAATATAAAATTATTAAAATAATATTTAATTTTTTAATATAAAATAAGAATTTTATGTAAAATTTTTCAAGCAAAATTGAGATAAAAGTTCAAGATATTTATTAACTTAAAAATATTAATTAACTAAAAAAAAATTACAAGAGCAAATTGAAGACAAAATTTTCCACAATAAAAAAATTAATATTATTTTACAAAAAAATTACAAAATAAGAACCCTAAAACTGCACATTAGAATTTGACATAACGAGAATAATAAACCATTGTACATGCACTTCATCCGGATGCATGTCCTAAAAAATAAACAACCAACTGATACAGTACAAAAAAAAAACTTTAGCGAAAGATGTGCTATCGTTTTGAAAAACAAAAGAAAATAAGCATAGTATTCTTCACAATCAACCATAAAAAAAGGCCTAGAAGCAAAGCCGAATCACAACACAAAGGATTATACCTGTATGAATCACCTCACAAATGCACAATAGCCGAACTAAGATTCACAACAAAACCCTTTAATAAGTAACGAAGCAAGAATATCGAGCAATGAAGCCAAACAAGAAACCAAGGAAGAATACCGAGCAATCAACTACTCGAGGAGAAATAGAAGAAGCTATTAGAAGACGAACACAAACGAGCAGCGATAGCTCTCGCGGCCGAAACCCTAGCTTGAGGAGGAGACGACTCGGGAGTTGGTCGAAATGCTGAAAAGGAACTTTTGAGAGTTCAACCGAGGGGCTTAGGGTTTCTCAAGCATAAGTTTATATATTTCATATTATATTATTTATATAATTTATATTATATGAATATAATAATAATAAAAGTAATACTAATATATTATTATTATTAATTTGTTATATATTATAATTTATAGAATTTAATTTTTAAAATCTAATAATTTATTTTTAATTAATAATAATTTATAATATTTAATTTTAGGAATATTTATTATGTATATTTATTTATTTATTTTTGAGTCAATTCGAGCCAAACACGAGCGAACAAATATTAGTTCGTGTTCGGTTCGTTTACATTTCGAACTTAAAAATTTGTTCGTGTTCGGCACGTTAGACTTAACGAACGAGTCAAACACGAGTTGTTCGCGAACAACGAGCCAAATTGACAACCCTATGTCCCAAAATATAGTTTGAAAGGTTCACCAAGATTATTCTTGCCAATATACTATTAGTGTTTAGCTGACCACACTTTGTTTGTGAAATTAAATTAAGAATGTATGATAGTTATCCTTATTGTATAATGTAGATGTTATTATTCTTACAAATAATGACGTAAAGGAACTTGAGAAAAAAATAAAAAATTAGCTTCTGAGTTTGAGATCAAAGATCTTGAACTTTACGATACTTCCTGGGAATGGAAGTAGTTAAGCCCAAAGAAGGCATCATTATATCCTAGAGAAAATATATCCTTGACTTATTAAAAGGGGCAGGAATGTTGGGATGCAAACTAACAGATACTCCTATGGATCTCAACCAACAAACATCAAAACAAGATAATACCTAATGAAAAAGGGCAGTATTAGAGATTCATGGGGAAGCTTATTTATCTGTCACATACAAGGCGTGACATTATTTTTTTTTATGGGTGTAGTAAGCCAACATATGAAAGATCTAAATGAAGATCATTTAGAAGCGGTCTTTCAAATTCTGAGATACCTAAAAATGACTCCAAGATATGGATTGATATTCAAGAAAACCATGACATTGAGACCTACACTGATACTAGCTAAGCAGAAGAACTAACTGACAAAAGATCTGCCACGAGTTACTTTGCATTTGTAATGAGGAAACTTGATTACTTGAAATAGTCAAAAAGCAAGCCGTGGTGGCAACCAATAACGTGCCACAACCCTAGGAATGTGTGAAGGAACGTGACTAAAGAAACTACTGGTGAAACTTCACATGGAGAATCAAAGCACTATTAAGATGTTCAGTGATAGTCAACTAGCCATCAATATTTCAAAAATCAAATGCACTATGATCAAATCAAACATATAGAGACTTGCACGCATTTCATCTCTGAGAAGGTCAATTGAGAGGTTGTTCAGCCAAACTGTATCCCAACCTATTATCATATTACTGAAATTCTTACCAAGGCTCTTTCTCAACCTGACTTTAGTGATCTCAGCAGTAAGTTTGGGATGTACGAAATATACAACTAATTTAATGGAGAGTGCTGATATGTACATGGTTTAGAAAATCGAGGTTCTGCTATAACACTTGAGAGGAGAAATCATCCTCTTATAATTATACATTATTGTGTTGTATTTATTTCATTTTTATCATGATGATTTAAATTTCCCTCTAATTATAAGAGGGTTAATCTGAGTTGTATATATATTATTTATTAATTTAATGAGAAATCAAAAAAATTTTCCTCCTAAATTTCTACACTAATGATGATTGCCTTGCCTAGCTGCATAAAATTCCCAATTTTACTTTGAAAATTTTTGCCCAGTTTCATTCAGATTCTAACAAAAATAGGCAATCAACTGTTCTCTACTTGCATTACATGAAACTTAACACTTAATTAAATCATGCAATTTGAGTACGGGTTCATTTGTAAGCCTCTCGTTATTTCAACAGAAGATTAATCAGTATATTCAGAATCTTTAAATTCTCCTTTTTCAATGTCATCATAATGTTAGTCTCTTCATGAAAAGTAGAAAAATCATAAAAAACCTTAATCTCAAGATTATTAGGAGGTGTTGCCAGCTATTAAACCTTTAATTTTGTTAAATCAATAGATAATCTATTATTAGGTAGACTAAGGGTCTGTTTGGGGCAGCTGCAGCTTATTGAATAATCTGCTGATAAACTGATTAAAAACAATCTACTGATAAACTGATTAAAAACAATCTGCCGATAAGCTAGGTGTGGTGGCTATTACAAATTTTTATTTTTTTGGAAAATGTTGGCCGCAGCCAGTAAGCTGTCACTGCATCTAGACAGGTGCGATGTGAAAACATAGTTTTCAGCGTTTTGAAAACGCATAAGTTGCCAAAACACAGTATACCCAAACAGGTCAGGTGCGTTTTCAAAACGCCACCGCACCAAATAAGCTGCCCTAAATGCACCCTAAAAAACTGTGAAGCATTATATTTAACATCAGTGGATAACATTTCTTCAACTTTAAATATAACATTTTAGCCTACAAATAGTAAAAAACTTTCCTAAGATTGCATCAAATACAATTTTTGCCTTACTATATAGATCAAAATCATAAAAACAATAAAAATTTTTTTTTACAAAAGATCATATGATTAAAAACCCATGGAATCGAGTAACCGAGGATTGGTTAAATGAACCTGGAGTTCTAGAAACAAGTTGTATGAAATTGAGAATAAGCTCACGGAAGATCCCTTCACTTCTTCTCTCTGCTTGAATTCCCTTTCCGAGAGCAGCAATTTCTTGTGCAGACAATAAATTCATGGTTTTGGATAGATTTTAACATATTGGGACCTTAAAAAGCAAAATATTGTCGCTTGGCAACTTTCCCTAGACTTATTGGCTATAGTTCTTCACCTAAACTGAACAAAGGGTTGGCAAGAAAGGGATCATACCTTTTGCTGTTGTACATTGGTTACAGAGAGAGAAAAGAGTATGGGATAGTGAAAATAAGACAGGTTAAAACTGAAATTTTCAACAATGAAAATAGAATTGCACTATATTATGTTCAAATTTGGAACTAAATGTATTATTTAAAATACAAACTAATCGAAAAAATCAAGGAATAATATCACCAAAAGTTTGGAAAAATGAAACCACCTTAGATTCTAATTAGCAAACTTCTAAATATAAGGATCCAACTATTTTCAAAACTAGAAAATACGAAAAAAATAAGAACAAGATATGACAGATAAAATTCAAGCTTAAAAAGGCTGAATGCACCAATGGGATCTCTCAAACCAAATAGTCAGCCCAAACGGGAATAACCTTGCGTCTAAAAATTGTAGAGCTCCACGCAATTCTTACTCGTCGCTAGGGCTGCAAATGAACTAATGCACTTGATGCTCAACTTGAACTCAACTCGACTAATACTCAATCACATTTATTTAATTTAGTAAGAAAATAAAATTGGACATTATTTTTAAAGCTCAAATGTTAAATGAACTAAATTGGAATATAGATAAACTCGTTTATTTATGCCCATGAACATGCCCATGTGTTCTTCAAGTAACTTTTTAAATGCTCTATATTTATATGATATATTTTTTAAATAAAATTTAATTAACTACACCTTTAATTACATATATAATATTAACATATTATAATTTAATATCAAGATTCATAGAAATTTAATGTATTTATTACTTTTTTATTTTAAAAAATTAATTTATTAGCACTTATTTATATTAATTGATTGAAAGAAAACTTACTTATAACTTAAATTGTATTTTATTTACTAAATATAGTCTAATGAGATACAAATTTGAATTTATTCAACTGCCAATTTATTTAAATTTTTAAAATTATTTGTTAATATTTGTATATAAAAAAATCAATGAATTTTTAGCTTATTTACTAGCTTTCAATGAAAAATTAAGTACAATCAAATTTCAAATTTTATATAAAAAATCAAGTACTCATTCGAATTTTTAGCTTGTTCGAATAATATAAATAATTCAAGTACAAATCAAACATTGATATTAAAAATTTTAAGCAAGTCGGGTATAAACACATGTGAAAGCTCGGCTCAAGTTCCAACTAAAAATGAACAACTTATGATTCGAACAAGCTAAATCCAATCTACAACATTCTCAGACTCGGCTCGGCTTGATTACAAACCTATTAACATCTTCTTTGATGCTAGCCAAACATTCTGATCAAAAGGCTTTGTGACAAGCAGGCAAGCATAACTTAAAAGGTGACTTTGATGAAGACTTTTGGACAATGTGCTTGAAAGAAAACTACATGTATGAAAAAAACTTTCATCGGTAAGTCTTCAATGACAGCTTTCAACAACCAAACCATTATCTCATTTACCACATATAGCAGATTTGTACAAGGGCATTCATCATCATAATGACAATTTTAGCAACATTTAAAATATGTTTTGGTAGAAATTTTAAACCTAGATGCAATCAATAGATTTTCTTAGTGGCTTTATTAACATGGTGCTTTTACTTTTAGTGTCGCAAATTAAATTTGAATAATTTGAGCCAAAAAAATGGACTTCCATTGTGTTATGATTTTTTTAGAAATGAGAATTTTAACATTTGTTCAAAATCTTATGCAAGTTGAAATGCATTTTCAAGTGAACATGATGCGGTGTCATCTTACTCTTAATGTTAGGTCTCAAACCAACATTAAACATAGAAAATTTGATTTCAGGATCATCAATGATTTCAAACATAGTTGTAACTATTTAAATTCTTCACATATCAGTATCACTTTTGTTTCATGAGTTCATAAATT
This sequence comes from Phalaenopsis aphrodite, assembly GCA_003013225.1. NCBI lineage: Eukaryota > Viridiplantae > Streptophyta > Magnoliopsida > Asparagales > Orchidaceae > Phalaenopsis > Phalaenopsis aphrodite. The sequence goes on from NEWO01000080.1 coordinate 1,028,447, forward strand.
AAATTTATAAAATACTTTAAGATATGACAGAAAAATATTTTTCTTTATAAATTCTTTCATTTTAGTCCTACAGATATAGACTCACCCTAACTTATTGTGGCTTCTTCATCGATCATCCAACACATTATAGCTTGCCTATTTAATTTCAACTTTACAAATCATACTTGATGCTCTCATGACATTGTTTTTCAAGGAAATCGTGCATACCCATTACACGGTCAAAGAAAGCCTTAGGAACTATTTTCCCATCAAAAGTAACATTTTTTGAGTTATGTCCTCCTTCACATCAAAATTTTGACATCCATGATTTCCATAATCTTCAGAAATATATACTTGATAACATCTATCTTAATTATTCCTTCCCACAATGAGTTTCTCAACCATGATAGTAATCAAGCAAATGTTAACTTTATAATTAAACTCAGCTTCAGATTCATGTCTTTGAAATTGATTGGTTTCCAATCTTTTTAAATCACTCATTGATTAATATCATCACACATTTGATTTTATTTATTCAAAAATTTAACCAACTGCATTCATAGAGAAGACAAAATCTAACCTCTTTAATTAATTTACAAGTTGCTAGTTTGAGAAAATCTTAAGCTTTTTCAAGGCATCAAGGGTCTAGGGTTCCTAATACAACAAAATGTTATACAACTGCAACAACAAGCCTTATCCCACTAAGTGAAGTAATACAACAAAATGCTATAACGAATAAAAATCAAGCAATCAAAATTTAGAATTCACAACTTAAAGATCACCAATTTAAGCAAGCACTAGCCTTATTTTCATGCAAACCAAAAATAAAAAAATAGCAATCCTATCAAAATGATTAATTTGCCAAAATAAACATTTAGTGAAACTTTCGAAGCTATAAAAAATACAACTCAATTTTGTTTCATACCTCAAAAAATAATAATATTTATTTTGACTCAAATCAATCACATTTGTAAAAATTCATATCAATTTATGCAGAATAAAGGTAAAAGGTAAGATATTACCAAAGAAATCTCAACTTTACATCAGTACAAGAAGAAGGCTTACCTTCAATTTAATATTCATCACACGAAGAATTCAGCATGCAATAGACACCCAAGTTTGAGAACAAAAAACAAATTTCACTCTTCAAAATCAACTGCTTTTATAGATCCCAAAAATTTGTACTTACTGCTAAGGTTTGATAATGATATAAGTAAGTTTAGCGCAACAAATAACTTAATAAGAAACTACAAAAATCACGCATTACAGAAAAGCACAAGGAATCATAATCACACAAAATCCCGCAACTATCTCCAGTGAATATGTAAATAGCACTATTGATCACATGACAAAAAAATCGCATTGAGACAGAAACTAACAAAATGCACTTATCAAACTATGGAAACAACCAAACAAACTACTAGAACATACCCAACAAGTCAGCATACCCAACACAGCAAATGATTGTACTGAACCAAATCATATCCCTTACACTGAAACACATCAAAGTCTTAACAGTGAAGCAATCCAAAGATACAATCCATCATTGTGGGAGTCCTCATCATAGACATAAACTAAGAAATAAATTAAAACGACACAATAAGCTAAAACAACTAAAACAAGCCAAAAAAAAATTTTTTTTGGTCAAGTCCTTTAATTTGCTCACCTCAACATTCATGAAGAGTAAACAGCTTTTGTTTTCATCATGCCCTCACAAGATGCTTGGCTTTGAAAACTTCAGATTAAAATGATGAGACCATGAAAAAAGAATTTTTGGGAGAGGCAGATCCTACACAAACTCTATTACTAAAATAAATTTCAACACCTGTATTTGCCAATAAAAGGCCAATTCTAGAAAGACATTTTCCCATTTAAATATCACCTGCTATTGAAATTCCTATACACTTGAACAGGTTTGTGCATAATGTTCAACATATCAAGTTCTCAAAAATAATTGTTTTTCAACTTCTTTAATGTACTGTATAGAATTGGACAAGTACATAAAATTCTATATGGTGGTATATTTTAAAAAACTTAGATCAGCACATCTGTATGAGAGATGGCATTCACCTAAATCGATATACAATGCCAATAAAAAAAAAAGAAAAAAAAAGCATGCTTACAATTGCCACTTTATGGTATTTCTTTTTTATAATGGAAACATAAGTTATTCTCATATTACTAATTATCAATTTTCACAAAAGTTATTTTTTAAAAGGATAAAAATATATAGGATATTTGACTAATTATAAGATGTGCATAATACCAACTACAAATTTTTTTAATGGATAAGATCATATGCAGAATCATACCCTTGTAAACAGCTGTCAGATTTCAAACCCCGTTGAAAGATAAACAACCCCATATCCAAAAACATTTGACTACCCCTACACAGATCAACACATGCGATTATGTCGATAAAATCAATAATGTCATAATTAGATATCATTCGAAATCAAAAGTTACCCAAATACTCTATTTGATGCAAGCAAACCTTAAACTAGAGGACTAAAAAGAAAAAAAAGCATATCATGAGTCGCTGACATAAAAAATAGGCAGTAAAAAATGACTAAGAAAATCAACTCTTTCAATGGTTTTGCTAACCAAAAGATGCATCCATTTATTATGCGAAAAAGAAATAAACTCACAAAGGGCTGGCACTTTACCCAAGAAAACTTACACGTTTTATAGTCTCTTGAACTAAGCAGTCGGTGCAAATATTCATACGCTGTGTTCTGGAAAATGCTACAAGTTAGATGACAATAAAGTATGAAAGCTTGACAAAATAAATGGCAATATCTCCATAAAAAGCAACAATATTTGATAGCCAGCAAAACAACTAATACTTGTAGTTAAATATAAATGCATTTCAAGTATGAAAACGAATTTAATTTGTTTTATCTAAATAAAATTAGTAGGTAAATTGCATCATATCATGGATGCTAAGGAATGTGTGAGACAAATACATATTTTTGCAAAAGGTCTCATATATTAAAGTTCCATGAAGATCCTTTCACGGTCTGTGCCATCAATTAAGGGCAAAATATGTAAGAAATAAGAATATATCATGTGTTTTCTTCTCTTGTTTACCATCTCTGACGCGGGTGCAGGAAAGCCAGCCGATCCAGGCCCCAATTGGACCATGCGGCTTATAGAGGGAGCAGCAATGCCGCCAGCCCCCTTCTCCCACTTTCCATTTTTATATTTCCTTATGGAAGCCTTCCTTTGTTGTTATTTCCTTATGGGAGCTTTCCTTTGTTGTCATTTCCCTATTGGAGTCTTTTTAAATGTTGTTTTCTGAGAGTTAGGGCTTTATTTGTTGAGTATCAGATTTCAGGTTTCTATGTGAAGTTGTCCTCCCTTTTCTAGGGTTGTATCCTCCGAGGTAGTGGTGATCCGACTGTATCTTCCTACGAGGTGGTGTTGTATCCTTTCCAATCTCCTTTCCTACCCACTCCCCAAACTTTCCGGCCACCGATTTTCCCCTCCAGACCTCTCTGTCAACCTCTCACGACACCAGGCCACACTTCCCCTGCCCTTTTTCCCTGTTGTCCAGTTCTCCCTCCCACCTTCTAGCCACCTGTTCCTACTCCACTTGTTTTTCGGCCTTGTTGTACAGCCTTCCCGCCACCCCAAGTGTATCCTTCCAACCATCGACATACGTCCTTTACTGTCTAGTTCTTTTCCCCATCAACCCACACCCTTCTCCCCCATTAACTGTAGCTTCCCAGACCGCTTCATGCTTCCAAACCCCCAAACTTGGCACCCAACACCCTTCCAATCTACCCTCCAGCTTCAACCCTTCCCCTTTCCCCCTTACCCTTTTGCCGATGGAACCACCGCCCTCAAATCTCCTCTTCTAGTCCTAGCCAGAGATTAGTTTGTGTTTGTATTTCCTTTCTAGTTTGTGTCGTGTTGTAGCCCTATTTTTTTGTTAATAAAAGTTTGCTTCTGTGTTTCCGCTAAGTACCTACCTTAACTCCAGTATCATTTGATATCAGAGCTAGTCAAACTCTGACCCTATCCTAGAGTTTCCTAGCATCTGCAATTCACAAACCATAACCCCAAATCACCCTTGCTGATTTTCAAAATCAGCAAACCTAAACAATATTTTACACTCGCCATCAATCGCATACACCCCCTCTTACCTCCAGCAAAAAAATTTCTTTCCACAACCCAAACTCTAACCCCACCAAATTTTTCTCATATCCCTTAATCCCTAGTTATGTCCCCAAGAAGAATATGCCCAAGCATACCCAGGAAGAGATACGGCGAGAGCTCTGTCACCATCAACAAAGGCTTGCAAAAATTAAAGAGTAGACACAGGAAAAGGTTACAATCAACTGAGATCTAAGGATTCAAAGGGGAAAAAGACAAAAAGATCTTAATCCTTTCCATAGGGATAATTTCAGCGATGAAGAATACGGGCCATGGCGTTTCAAAATCCAGTATCAGAGCAGACCTGGAGGGAAATCAGAATCCCTCCCAGAGAGAGAGTTTTCGAGAGGAAATGTCATTTGGATGACATATAACCTATGGAATCAAAGTGAATTTACCAAAGCTTGAGGGAGACATGGATCAGGATGAATTGACTGAATAGATGGAAGTTCTTGAGCGAACATCCAAGTACAAAAGATGTTCCAGAAGATAAGCGGGTCAAACTAGCTGCTATTAAGTTGAGGAAGAATGTCTCCTTATGGTGGGAAAATATACAGTGGCAGAGAAAACATGAAGGCAGTGATAATATTACAAGTGAGAGAATATGAAGAAAGTCATATAGAAGAAATATCTTCCCCATCATTACTGTTAGAACGTGTTTCTGAAGCTACACAATCCGCAACAGTGGGATCTTTTAGTGGAGGAGTTCACAGCCCAGTTCAACCACTTACAGCTGAAGTACGTACTGACAGAGCCAAAGGAGCATACAGTAACTCAATATCTTAGGAGCCTGAAAACTAATATTAGTAATGTGGTGCAACTACAACCATACTGACCGCTTGAGGATGTCCAAACACAAGTTATGAAGGTGGAGAGACAGCAGAAGCAGGAAGCAGGAAGCAGACAACAACCGTCAGGCAAGCAGGCAGTGACCCAGAGTTACCGCGACCGACAATGGTACCTCGGGAGAAAATGGCAAGCACTGACAAGAGAATGACACTCTAGATCAGAGCGAGAAGCAGGAGAAAGGTAGTTTCTCTTTGGCCATGAAGTGTTTCAGATGCCACGATTACAACCACATAGCCTCCAGACATCCCACAAGCAGAGTAGTCAAACTTATTGATCAGGACGTAGTGGAAGAGGTTAGCGACATGAACGCTGAGGAAGAAAGTGAGGTGTACCAGCTTTCAGCATATGAAGGAGAGCCACTTGTGATCCGCGGGTCCTACAGACAAGAATCCGCAGTGACATCACCACAATATTTTCTACACTCATTGCACCGTGAACAAAAGATATGTAGTCTTACTATCAACAATGAGAGCAGCAAGAATGTGACCTCGACTCGGATGATAGAGAAATTGAGACTTACAACTCAAAAATATTATTAATTGTATTCACTAACGTGGTTGAATAAGGTAAATCGGGTCAACATCGACCAGATATGCTTGCTAAAGTTTTCGATTTTAGGCCAGCTATAGGATCGGGTGTGGAGTGACGTGATCCATAAGGATGGCTGCCACCTTCTGTTGTGAAGAGTGGTAATTTAGCCGGAGGACTCAAAACTATATATTCAAAAACAAATATTCTTTCACCAAGAATGGGAAGCACATAAGTCTACTTCCTTTGGCTAAGCATGGGATCGCAAGAGCCCTTGCCAGCAGAGCGACTTCAGTGGGACCAGTTATAGTGATGACACCAGACAAGAGGACTGAGACACCAACTCCATATATAGGACAGATATGACCGAGGGTACTTCAAAGTCTCACAGTCGGCACCGTACCGCTGGTGTGATCGCTCTGCGGGTAAGGTTCATGTTAACTCTCATAGCAAGCCCCAATTGAATCGACCACGGGTTGCGTTGGGAAGATTCAGTAGTACATGCATGACCCACAACCTCAAGAGAGCGGATCAATTTGGACATTTGTTAACAAGTGGGGAAGACTTCTCCAATGCTTCAAAGGACAATACAACCAACAGGAATCCAGGTACCATCATAATTGAAGAGAGGAACTAGAAGCTTCAACGAATGAGGTCGAAACTCTCCCAACCCCAAGAGGCTAACGCGGATGTGGGCATCATCCCACACGGATGCGGATGCAGATGTGGGTGTGGGTGTGGGAAAGCCAACCAGTTCGGTCCAGGACCCAACTGGATTGAGCAGCCTATAGAGGGGGTGGCAGTGCTGCCAACCCCTTCTCCCACATTCCTTTTAAGTGATTTTCTTATAGGAACCTTCCTTTGTTGTTATTTCCTTATGGGAGCTTACCTTTGCTGATATTTCCTTGTTGGAGTCTTTTAAAATGTTGTTTTATGAGAGTTAGGTCTTGCTTTTGTTGTGTTTCGGATTTCCGTTTATGTGTGAAGTTGTTTTCCCTGTTCTAAGATTGTATACTCCGAGGTAGCGATGCTCCGATCGTATCTTCCTCCGAGGAGGTGTTCTATCATTTCCAATCTCACCTCCTCCCTACTACCCAAACCTTCAAGCCACCAGTTTTCCCTTCCTGACCTCCCTGTCGGCCTCTCCCAACACCACCCGCACTTCGCCTGCCCTTTTCCCCAAATGTCCAGCTCTCCCTCCCACCTCCCAACTGTCTGGTCCCCTTCCACCTATTGTTGGCCTTGTTGTCCAGCCTTCCCAGCCACCCCAAGTGCATCCTACCAACCACCAACAGCTGTTCTTCATGTTGTTTGTTCGTTTCTCCATCAACCCGCACTCTTCTCCCCCAATACCTGCAACTTCCCCGATCGCCCCATGTTTCCAATCCCTCAAACCTGCCACCCACCACCCTTCCAATCTACCCTCTAGCTTCAATCTTTCCCTCTCCCTCTTACCCTTTTGCCGACGCCACCACCGCCCTCGGTTCGTTTCTCCATCAACCCGCACCCTTCTCCCCCAGTACCTACAGCTTCCTCGACCACCCCACGCTTCCAAACCCCCAATCTTGACCCACCACCCTTCCAATCCACCCTTTAGTTTCAACCATTCCCCTTTCCCCCTTATCTTTTTGCCGACGCCACCACCGCCCTAGAATATCCTCTTCCAATCCTAGCCAGATATTAATTTTTGTTTGTGTATCCTTTCTTGTCTGTGTCGTGTTGTAGCCCTATTTCTATATTAATAAAATTTGCTTTTGTGTTTCAGTAGTGTTCGTACGTTAACTCTGATATCAAGCTCTCTCTCGACCCCAAACCTCCCTTTGCTATAAAAGATCTTAAGCTCTAAGATTTTTTAATATAGAAAAGAATACACAACATCATGCACACCTTCAAATTTGCATTTCAAAAAATGGTTATCTTAGACAAGTATTTTCTCCTTTAGATGAAGCCAAAATTATTTGCATTTCAAACTTATTTTTTTATGAAGCTATTCACACCATAGGTGAAATTAAACCTACCAAAAATTGCATAGATATTAATTAAACAAAAATTGCATAGATAAAAATTGTATAGAAATTTAGAAGTATTAAAGGAAAAAACTAAACATTTGATTAGAACCCAAACAATAATTAGAAAAAAGATAGCACAATTATCACTAGAACTAACAAATAGAATAATAAGGAAATAGATCATCAAATGATAATTTAAGACACGAAAGGGTACAAGAACTTTCCCAAAAAATCTTCAAATCCCAATGCACAGGAAAAGGTTAAAAGGAATTGTAGCTAATTAAAAAATTATTCTTAAAGTTGAAATCAAAGTAAAGTAAATATGAGTTATTGGTAAGTCACATAAGTTCGGATTTGCAAACAAGAGTACATATCATAAAATTATCTAATCTCTTTGAGTTATAGGCACTTCGCATAAGCTCTAATTTACAAACATATGTGAATTTCACAAAGTTGCCTGCTCCCTCCCTCCCTCCCTCCTCAATCAAAGTCAAAATTAACAATTACTTCAGGTAAGTTCCAATTTTCAAACATGAGTAACTTCCATAAGATTGCCAAAAGCATAAGTCCAAAAGTTTTATAAATCGTGCACGCCCATACGTCTGAAAAGTGTCCCATCAAAGCTCTATTGATTGAACAGTCAAAAATTCCCCAAATAAAATCTCAGTCACGTGATTTGATGCTAAGAACAAAAGAAAATTACTAGCTTAATCAAAAAAATATAAGGATAAGAAGTTTACCAAAGGGGCCATCTGTAACATTAAAAAGCTTTAAGAACCTAAATGAAATAAAAATAAAAACATGCTTGCTCAGGTACCCCATATAAGATAGCACCAGGCAGCCTTGCAGTTCAAGCTAACCCATTTATTGTTTGTGTTATAAGATTTAGATTATTGTTTGTCATATGATTTAGAGATCATTGTCTGCGGCTTTATTTTGAAAATCATTTAAATCTAATTTAATGTATATATATGATTATAATTTAGAAAAATAATACTTTAATTTTGAAAAGTGAGACCAAGTGGATCTCACATATTTGATAGTTTAGGAGGCCGAGCGCTATACCACAAGTAGTACACTATCCCAAAAGGTATGCATACAACTTGTTGGTAGGCTTAACCACTTAAACTAAAAGATTTGTGATGTTTGTTTTAGACTGCAAAATTTTTTTTATGAGCCGACAAATTCCCCTATTTAACATAGAAAGTTAAATAAAGTTTATTTTAAACTGGGTTTTTAAGTTCCCTATAAAGACAAACCTCTATAGTTAATTACATCTTAAATGAACGAAATCACTTAAGAAGACTCTCAATTAAGATAAATGGTTCTGTCTTCAAGATTGCAAAGTTTAGATTTTCAGGGTTAAATATAAGGAAATCAAAAGAGGATGGCTCAAAAGGGGAACAGTTATTTTCGTAAGTCAATGGAGTGAAAGATAGGGGATGCCACATATCCAAGAAGAACCCCGATGACTTCCCAACTAACCTAAGATTGGACCTTAACTCTAAATAAACATCCTACGCCTCGTCGTCGCGATCTCGATCGTCGCCCTCCGCCCACTTGCTTTCACGCTCCGCTTCTT
>NEWO01000080.1:1041423-1052700 GCA_003013225.1 Phalaenopsis aphrodite
TAGGGTTTCAGATCCTAAGGGTACTCGACTCGAGTTTCGTCGCGTTGGTTTTAATTGACTCAACTAAGCATTGAGAATTTTAGAACCAGTCGCATGAAATTGCGAGGAGTCAAGAAGTGACTCAAATTTCTAATTGGTGTGGGTCCCAGGCTAGTTCTCTAAGAGAGTCGCTACGAAACCCTAAATGCTAGATCCTAAGCTCTAAGAAGAGGAAGAGATCTCACAAAAAATGAGGTCAACAGTCATTTCAATAGTTAAATATCTTTGAAACATTTTATGTGACTTGTTATTGAGAAACTTTTCTATTAATAAGGATCCTTGAGCTCAAATTATTTAACATAGAAAGCTCTATTTAGGCATTTTGAACATAGAATCGTGAATATCATGCGAGAGAGGCAATTCACCATACTCAAGCAAGAGGCTTATAAAATCTTTGTTTCTCAGTCTTTTCTCTTTAATTTTATTCACATTTTATATATCGTTCTTACATGTTTGTCATATCTATTGGTTAGTTTTGCCCTTTTTACTGGTTACTTCATTGCCTGTCAGAGGATACTCACACTTAACATCTTGTTCAAACCATGACCATCATGCCATTTCAAATTCCCATAGGTACCAATTCCACCAACAGACAAAATCTTCTCTCTCCTCAAACAAACCTAGCAACAAATTTCCAACTAATCTTCATCAAATCTCCTTAAAATGTCTTCCAAATTCCACATCAAATTAAATCCAAAAAAAGTGGGACAATTAAGTACATTCCAAACAATTCTTATATATTTACAAATCTAACACAAAAAAACTATCAGCCCGCAAATTGTTCGAAAATTCAAAATGCCCATTTCCATTAAAACTTGAATTCCAACCATCAACATAAAAATTCCAGCCCTTACTTTACAAAACCTAACTACCTCCAATTCAATGCAAGTCAAAACAACCAAGACATATCACCCAGTCGGATTCCTCTCTCTCTCTCTCTCTCTCTCTCTCTCTCTCTCTCTCTCTCTCTCTCTCATGCATGAATACCGACAAAATCCTGTGAAAAAACAGAATCCTTGTTCATATGAACAACTACAATGCTTATGAGCTGATTATTTTAAAAAGAGAGAAAAAATTGAAGCAACCATCTTCTCCAAGGTACCTATGCTATGCAAGGCATCCATATTCAATGACCTTAATTTGCCAAAGCATTTTACATTTTTTTTCTCAAAATCGCCAAGATTAGACCACACACAATAATTCAATTGTTATAAAAAAAAACAATTTAAAGCCTAAAATATAATTCCTATTTTGACCTACAAATCTTATTAAAAGCCTAGGAAGCTCCACTCGAGTAATCTTAAACATCTAATTTAGCTTTCATACTAAAAACAATATTCACAAGAGTTATATATGATGCTAGACATATATTAAATTTAATACTTTTCTCATCGCATTTAGATAATGAGCTGATAGTTTAATAATTTTGACTTTTGTATTTATCTTAAATTTTTAATGATGATATTTAAAAGACCACTTCGATCACTTGCTCTACTAAAAAATTCTCATAGTATTTCATACATTTTATTAACAAATAAAAGTTCACTTTTCCACTTTAATAAAGCTTTAAGCACTTAGAATGTCTGGAATTGATGTGCTTGTAGATTCACACTTTTTGCTCTAACAATAACATTATTTATCAAGCATCTTGATCCTAAACATATCAAAAAAGGGTTGTCAAACACAAAAAACTGTCATCTACTTGATCTTTCCATGACAATGACATTTCATATGAATGCTCCACGTCAATTGAAAGAGTATACAGTCCTAATAACTTGTTATTTCATCAATTATCTTCCCTCAACAGTCTTCAACCTATCTTCATTCTTTATTTCAATCATTTTTATTCATTCTTGGAACTATTCAGTGTATAACTCATGAGTATTCTAACACTTGCACTAAAAAATAATTTAGATGCTACGAACTCCTTACCTGGTTTTTATATGCTTCATCGATGTTCTTTTCACAAAATTACTCATTTATTTTCTTCCTCATTATTCATATTACCTCTACCCCTTTAAGGCTTTACTTATGGAAAACTGAACTACCCTCTAAAATACCAAATTCTACATTGAAAGAGTAAACACAGCATTTGCCTCCCAAATGACGCTCAAATCAATAATTATCAATTGCCCGAAGAAAAAACGAAAATAATTACTCATCCAATTGACAAATCACTTATATGTCATCATTTATCATCTTCCTACTGCACATCTTCTCCTTATAATTATATCTATTTCTAGCACATTATGAAAAAACTACTAAAACCTTTGTGGAGATAAGCCACGCAATCTACAAAAATCATCATACATATGATTTAGTTGTTCCTCCTCTTATGGTTAAAGCAATTATATGCCAATGAGTTTTCATTATATAATTTCATCATGATTGCCCGGTCGATCAGAGAAAAGGTCAATCAGTTTCCAAATGATTCACATAAGTATATCGAGTAGACTATTCTAACACAATATTTCCAATTGCCAGGCTTAATCACTTGAATTATTTTATTTATGACCATAAATAATGAAAATATCTATGTTATAAATAAAAGTGATAGGCATTATTTTGTGGCGATCTAAATGAGAAAATTTATAAGGGTAACCCCCTAAATGCATTGCCCAAGTGAAAACCATATAAGTTTACTCAAAAAGGCCATTTAAGACCCTAAACAAAGCCTTCAAACTTGATTTGAAAAATTCTATAAGGTTCTCATTGAGATTGGTCTTTGCAGCATCACCATAGATCATTCCATCTTCATAGAGAATACACATCAGGCTCAATCATGTTGGTTGCTTATGCTATTAACATCTTGCTAATCAGGAGGTTTAAAAAAGCCTCCATGTTGTGAAACAATATTTACAAAGGCTCTTTCGCCAAAGATCTAAGAGACCTGAAATATTTTGAGAGTTGAATTTACTTACCGTAAAAAAATATTTATCTTTCTCTCAAGAGAAATATCCCACTAATCTTCTTAAAAAACTACCCTCTGTAGCAAGCAAACTAATAACCTCACGGATGCTCAAACTCTAAAAATGAGAAACCCTCTCATGCTCCATCAAAATACCAAAGATTGTTCAAGAAATTAATTTATCATTACTAAGACTAAAATTTTATTCATTCTATATATTGTTAGCAAACACATACAAACTTCAAAATAAAAGAATTGCCAGATTATTTTCTGCATTCTCAAAAATCACAAAAAACAAAAAATCATAGAATAGGTTATAGGCTAAAGACTAAGCACTGAGCTGTAAAAGTGAAAGCATTCTCAGAAGTCGATTATGTTGTGTTTTAGTTGAATAAAAATTAAGTTTTGAATATTGTATTTTTGTTGGAACCAACTTGGCTGTTAGAAAGAGTAAAAACTAACTACTGTAGCTAGATTCCAAATTGAGTTTGAATATAGAATTATGACCCATTTTGCATATAAAAAGATCTAAGAGACCTAAAATATTCTTATAGAGTTGAATTTCCCAACCGCAAAAAGAGTATCCATCTCTCTCTCATAAGAAATATCACATTAATCTTCTTAAAAAAATTATCCTATGTTGAAAGCCCACTAATACCCTCATGAATGCTCAATTCTAAAAATGAGGAACCCTTTGATGATCCATAAAAATACCAAAGATTATTCAAGAAATTAATTTATCTATCACTACTAAGACTTAAATTTCATTTATTCAATAAATTGTTAGCCAACTTCAAAATAGAAGAATTGTCGGGTCATTTTTTGAGAGCATTCTCAAAAAAAGCAAGAAAAAAAAATCATACAATAGGTTATAGGCTAAGGAGTAAGCACTGAGATGTGAAAGTGAAAGCATTCTCATAAGTAGATTATGTTGTTTTAGTTCAATAAAAATTAAGTTTTGATTTTTTTTTTTTTTTTAAGCCAACTTCATTGCAAAAAAGAGTAAAAACTAACTATTGTAGCTAGATTCAAATTTGAGTTTGAATATAGAATTATGACCCATTTTGCATATGAAATGATGTCCATAATAATTCTTTGAGGAGAGTTCATTTTTTTAATTAAACAGCATATATTTTTATATTATGACAATCATGTTGTCATCTACATTGCAAGCAAGCCTAAGTTTCATCAACCAAACATATTGAGATATATTGACATTTTACTTGAGATGATATGTCTTCTAAAAAGATCGCCACTCATTTCTTTAATTTATAACAAGTGATGGATATTATTATAAAAGCTCTTGGTCATTTACTTTTCTAATGATTATGTTATAAACAGGAGTGGTTGATATTTTTATAAAAGCTCCAGGTCATTTACCTTTCTTTTGATTATGTAATAAAAAATAAGTAATTGATATATATGGGAAGTGTTGGCGTAGGAAAATAGTAAATAGAAAAACACTACATAATTAATGCATGACATTTACTATCGCTTCCAATCTCAAGAAAAGGTTAGTTTGCAAACTCAAGCAAATCAACCTTAAAAGTGAAGCTTATGTTTTCATTATTGATGCTTTCGTCATAAAACTTAAAAATCATTTTAAAAGTTAATTATGTTATTTGAGATACTTTTTATCATTTAGATATCATGGTCATTATTCTATGATCAAAAACATTTTGGCCACTCATTATTAAGTTCGTTAAATTGCTATTGAGTAATCATATTTATAAATAGAATTCTCATGCTAAAATTATATAAGCTTGGATTATGAGGTCATAGGTGTGATTTCATCTGCTTCAAGATTTTAATTCTTAATCTCAAATTAAACTTGGAAATCTTCTAAGGTAGAAAATCTTCATGGCAGACATGATAATAAGGCAGTTTTTCCCTAGTTTTTTCTTTATATATATATAGATATATATATATATATATATATATATATATGCATCTTTTTCATACTTCTTAACGTTATATTTAAACTTCTCTAATTTTTCATGATTTTGCTGCACCATGCCCTCATTTCTAAATATAGATAAATGCAACAATTCTAGTTGCAATCTTTAAAAATTACATGATGACATAAGCTAATGAAGCAATTTAGATCATTAGCATATATGATCTATCGCAATGTATTCTAAATGACGATTTCAATGATTTCTCAAAGTGCCAATTTACTATGCATATTCATTAAGCATTGATAAGATAATCTTATAAGAGATTTGCAACAGCAAAAACCAAGCTTACACTCAATGTAGCTTATTTTGAAATCAAGACAACACTAATGTTGACATATACAAATTTATCTATTATACTTAAAATCCTTTTAATCCTCATCCTATTAGAATGATATTCTCCTCCGCGTTAAAAAGAATTGCTTGTTAAAACATGTTCAAGATGACCATCATAAATTACCTGCACTTCAAAGTTCTTCCAAAACGCAAAGGTAAAAAGCATCAACTACATCCTTAATTTTACAATATGTTATTGGGTTTGGGGATATTTTCACTTTATACTGAAAAAAGTGAATTTATTTGCACTCAATTAAAAAGAGGAAAATAGAGTACATTGTGGGGAGAAGAATAGAAATGGATAGAATAACAATGGGAAATCAAAAAAAGGGCATGAAATTCAAGATGAATAAAAAACTATGTACGTATATAAGGAACTATAAGAATTTAATGGGGATTGGTGTGTTGAGGAGCAACCCTGAACCCATATATGTAGTTATGTGCATAAAAATATATCACAATTCTTGAATCAACCTATCGAAGGGATTGCTAAAAATGAACTATAAATTTTGGTAATGGTACAGAGTGATAGAGCAAAAAAACCCAACCATGTATAATTGATGGAAATCCTAAACATTTAAGAACAGTGATATCATTTATAAAAGAATATATGTGATCATTTGTACTTACCGTAAGAATGGTAACTGGTTCTTTTGTTCAGTTTTGTTTTGAATCGTCTGTCCAGTTTTGTTTAGAATCAAGAAGCACTTTAACTTTTTAAAAACACTAAAAAGTAGTGCTTAGCATCACCAGCTATTACGTAGTGTTGCCCAAAAGAAACATATAGAAAATTCAAAGTAGGTTCAATCTATCAAGTGTGCAAGCCAATTCTAGATATAATTTAAAAAACCAAAAAAATAGGTTGTAATTAGGCCGAGTCGCATCAACTCAAAAAAAATTTAACATGTTTAATGAGTGGATATTTTTTTCTTTGATCAAGAATTTATATCTAGTAGAAATTTTAATCATTTTCTAGTTGACATACATAAATCATGTTATCGTGTCCATTTCCTCTTATGCTTGGAATTAACCCAACCCAATTACTTTTCATGTGCGTCAGGTTAACTTGAAACTTCATCAAGATAGATTCAAGTTGAAATTTTCAAATTGTTTAATAAATCGATAAGGTTTGGGTCGATTACATTTAGAATCAACTCATTTTCTGGCAAAAAAACAAAATCCATCTGCTAACTAAAACTGACACCCACACCAAAAGCACATTGATGCCAATACAAAGTTGATTCTTGAGGGACATCCAGCACACTTTGTGAGTGAATTATATATATTGCATCTCAAAAAAATAAAATCACAATAAATAAAACACAAACCTACACATGGATCTAAATTTCAAATGTCAATTTTAGCTTCAAGCTTGCACACATAGAATCACACTAATGATAATGTAACTTGTTTTCCAACTTTAAATGTAGTTAGTAAGATAACAACTTTACACTAATAAATAGATAAACAGTAATAAAGTTGTGCATTCAGAAAGCCATGGATATAACTAGAGTTGTTAAATTATGTTTAGTTTGTTCAAACACCGATTTACATCCAACCCAAAAGAGGGAAAAGTCACCTGCCCAAGATGAAGGAAGCTGTGGCTGTAGAGATTATATGTGACCTGTCCAAATTTAATCACAAGAGAGAACTCTGGAGGCATTGGTTCGCTGGGAACAAATGTTATCTGAGACATAGAGATGTATCAAATTACTAAAAATAATCACAAACTCGACGGGAATTATCTTAAAATCCTTTAGTAAACATAAATACAGCTAATACAATTGAAAATAACAACATTGATGGGTGCCACTTCTGGGATCTAAATGCTATGACATTAATCAGATTGTGATAATCTTCATCAAAATTCAAAGGTGTTCCTAAAAATACGGATCACAGGGCTTAATATTTGTCTTTAAAAATACTTGCAATATAAATTTCAACCATATTTCACTGAAGCCCCTTATATTCTTCAAAAAAAAAAAAAAGTACAAAATAAAAGTTAAAAGAATATTGACAATGTATTAGATACACAAACATAGCAAAGGAAAAAAACACATGTTATTTTATAAGTTAGCTCTCCAAATAAAATGATTAAAATCTATCAAAATTTTTTGAAGACTCGCCTTCAAGTGATTGCTATAAATACAAATCTTTTAATAAGCCTTTATAAGAAAAATTTAGGTTTCATGGTCAAAGTTGTACAATACTTCTTTACAGGAAATAAGGGAAAAGTATAGGTCAACTTCAAACTTGCAACAAATGGAACCTGAGCAGAAGCGCCACCAAGTTCAACTATCCCAGTGGTTTCCTGAGGTGCTTTTCCAAGATTACCAAGAGCATAATTAGCAGCAATCCATGCATATAGACCCTCATCAGCTCCTGAAATGGTCGAAACAACAATCAGACTTGTGAATTAAACTCCAAGTTAAACCAAAAGATAACAATATAGAAGTGGAGTTTCCGAAAAATAGGAAAATGGAATAGTATTCTTCATTCCTTTCTTATCAGAGTCTAACAATTAATTAAAAGCAACAAAAAGCCATTTGTAGAAATAAAAATAAACAAATTGTTTTTCCTTGAAGTATACTACACAAACTTCAAAATTTTTCTGGGAAATTGTACAACCTATATGAATAACCCAAATATTTGATGTAACGGATACTAGGCAAAAGTTCTAATGCAATGCAGCCGAGAAGCAGTTCCACAATGCTATTAAAGCACCACATTTCGAACACATTTTAAACCTGTGTAAAATTTCCTGATGATGAAAATCTACCCTGAAGGCATCAAATGCAGAAGTATTTCCTTCAACAAAATTTGGATATTCCAATATACTGAGCAGACATTAAAGTATTCTGACCATAACAACGATGGAACAATTTATCGCTTGTAGGACACGATGTTGTTGTTAATCTTTCAGGAATGACAGTTGAGAAAATTTAATGAGAATGCCAATATAGGAAAATAAATACACTGTTGCAAAATGACTTCGCATTTTTCATAAAGTTGCAACAAATTTGTAGTTCTCCATATCTAGGTCTTTGTCAAGCATTCCTCCTCATGTCCGTAGAGTGAAAAGAATGGAAAGATAAATTTGATAGATATGTACACTATCCAGGACTAGCATAATCTCGCCTGAAAGTCATATGATGAATTTAAGGCATAAAATATTTTTATGGTTCCAGCACCTACAAATCAAAACTCGAACCATCATTTCCCTATTTGAATGTTTTCAGTTTAATAGATATAAGGGCATGTTAAATCACATGAAATTGATATGAATGCCATCCTAGACTTTAAATTAAGTAGAAATAAACAAGTTCATCATATTTCTGCAACTAAATAAGAATGCATGAGTAAGATTCCTTCCATTAAATAGTTAGGCCATGCATCTCTCCAATTTGAGAATGTAACATATTCTTGAAGTCTTTGAGATGCATTATGAGCATCTCAAAGAGAAAGTGAGAGCTATGTTGTCCATAGCGGGCCAAAGTCAACCTAAATTGTGTTGTAATTGTAAAAGTCAATCTAGCACAAAAGATAAATCCTAGTTTTCAATCAACTATGACAATCATAGGCTCATAGCCAATCTCCTCCAAGATATATCATTCCACTATAAACAGTGAATTTGTCAGGAAAGAAGAAATTCATAGATTAAATCATCATCAACAAAAAAAGGGAAACCACTATTATCCAAATAGAATCAAAAAATGATTAAAACAAATATTGTATTTAAGGAAGTTATCGTCCAAAAATATATATACAACCATTCATATCTCTATTACCTTAAATTCTCACTTTTGATTCATTTAAGCATAATTAAATCCTAGAATAGAATTCTATAAGTTAAAAATCAAAGTATAAATATATCACACATAGAAGATGTAAAGATAAGAGTCATAAGAATACCAAGAGGTAATCCAAATTTTAAATAGTAAGTAGTGACCTTTGGGTAAGCTTGTCAGAACTAATGTTTTGAGTTGCATGCTAGCATTGTTTGTGGAGCCAATATATACCCATAATATTAGTTTAAAATGACAAGTGATGAGCCAAATAATTTGAGCATAAAAACTCCCTCAAATATCATTTTCATTTTAAACTTTTTTAAACTTATTTTAGATTTTTGGGTGTTGTATAGTTGGATTTTAGATATAGTAGACAATTGGAAATCAAATATTTTGATTTGGACCATAGCAAAGTTCGAATCAAGTTGAAAGTGATCGATTTTGAGTTGAATTTCAAGCCAATTCAATCAAAACCTATTTATCTTATAAAAAAATTTAAATAATTCGTCAAGGTTATTATGAAAATAGAAATATTCACACGTTATTCATACGAGCATTGTAAAATTTATTATTATTATTATTATTATTATTATTATTATTAGAGAAACTTATATTATTACCATTATCATGATCATGCTCATGATAATTATCATTATTATACTTGCGTGTGTGCATGAATGCACGCGTTTGTGCATATATCTTAGACTGCATTGCTCTATTTGTCAATGCATTTATTACAATTTATGACAATACTCTTAGGCAGTGTTTCGTAGCCAACTAATAGGCGGATTTAGCAAAGGATTTAGCTAAAATCTAGCCAACCATAAAAAATTTGAACCTTAAATCCAACACTTCGTTAAACCTAATTTTATTGTGTTTTGTCTGCTTTTCCACGTGTTCCGTCTTCTTCCTAAAGTAAATCCAGATTTATTAATACGAGTCGTTGTCGGATTTACGACCGTGGATGTTTTTCTCTGTCAAAATGGATATGATAAATCTGTATTTACTAAATCCTATTTAATGTAAATCGGTGATGCAGCCAAACACCACCTTAAATCAAAAGAGTTTTGTTTCCCTTTATGATCCATAAATCAGGAGATCACCATTAAACATTAGGCCTAATTGATACATATACTATGTTATTCATATTAATAGAAATATATAGATATTGCATTTCTATTGCTGAAAATATGCCTGGAGAAGCACATTGATTTCTCGAACTTCAACTTTTATATTGTAGTTAAGGAAATAAACAAATAAACAAATAAAAATTTAGGAGTTAAAATAATGATTAATTTTAAAATTTTCTCATATTTTTATAAATTTTTTAAATCATTTAAACAAGCACCCGCTGCTCAAGTCAGCAAGTGCAACATACTATCATAGAAAGAAAGGAGAAGGTATAGTGAGGGAAGCAGAAAAAAATCACCTGCCTGAGATCACGGTCGCCCAGTCATCCTGAAACTTGAATCCAGACTCTTTGAGAGCGCTCCTGCAAGATTTTAAAATCCCCTCCGCCAGATCAAAATCAAGCAATCGCAAACCTGCGGTGGCCATCAGCCTGACCTCCGTCTCCCCCCACAGATTCTTTGGCACTTTATCCTTCACGAAATATAACAGCTCCTTCAATGATTCTACAGCAACCTCTGGATTGTCGGCAAAGGCAGAAAGCCCTGGAACCACCTTCATCGAAGCTGTCAGTCCAAAATCGATCGCCGGAATCCCTCCCCAACCTCTTTTGTACCCGAATAAGTGAATACGCGTGCCAGTGCTTCCGCCATCAATAATGATACCGAATTTATGAGAAGATAGCGAGGTCAGGAAATAGATAAGGCAAAGACCCGACGCTGCCGCAAAGAAGGCGATGGTGGTGAAATGGCTCCGAGAGTAGTGACTGCATCCGTGTATGTTAGGGCAAGGGGGAGAGCTTCCCGGCGAACGCATTTCGTTGGGAGGATTTCGGCAAGATGCCTGGAGCCGGGCATTTGGCCGGCGCATGAAAACTTAGCAGGAAAATTTTTTTGACTTGCTATTGTTTGGTTTGGCGTTTCGACCGCACTCCGTTTCATCCGGCCATGCGCCGTCGAAGGGAAAGGGGAGCGGAGGATCGGAGATGTTTTGGCTTCCTGTTGGTGCGAAAGAATCAGTAGCAGACAAGTTTCTGAGTTCCAATACATAATTTATAAATATCCATAAATAATAGTAAAATTATGGGTTCTTTACATTTGGCATGGGCGGGTGGTCCGCCGGG
>NEWO01000080.1:1064322-1083568 GCA_003013225.1 Phalaenopsis aphrodite
CATCAATCCAGTAGAAACGTTGGATGCAAATAATGATACAAGTTTACGTCTGAAAATGGTAAGTGCAAATAAAATTAACGTCGGCATGAGTCGCGTCAAAACTGACTAATGTCAACAATATCTGACATAAATATCAACACAATTTGTTTGGCTCGGCCACGGTGGACGCTAATTGTATTTGTGATGCCCATTTTTCTTACCATTCAAAGAAAAATCCACCACTACCATTGGTTTGTGTCATATTTTTTTTCAAATTAGCTTCATATTTGGCTTATTATAATTTGACAAAATCATGTAGCGTCACTTCTATTTGTATGTATGTTGGATATTTTTTTAAGTTAAAACTTAATTTTTCTCTATCATTGAGAATTGTTTAGCACATAATAATTTGACAGTATTGATGAGAAAATCTCTCAGCATTCTATAATTATTTGTTTAATAGCCAACATGCATTCAACCTACAATAACAAATATTCTTACTGCAACACTCATCAGACTGAGAATTAAACTTTCAATTAAATACATTAAAACCAATTAAGTCTAGGTCTCCCTGGAGGGTCGTATACATATAATAAAAGCAATTCAAACTTAAATTCTTCAACTCTTAGGAGAGTTTTGGCCAACTAAGGTTAACATCACACCATAATTATTGTATGCTAGAAAATCCTTGATGGTAGAAAAATCTTAAGCCATAACTCCATATAATTTTCTAGCACAGACATAAATACAAGTATAGGAGGCAACTAGAGTTGTTATATAACAAAAATCTTGGAAAGGAAAATTTTCTGGGAGGCTAGCCCAATTAATAATTCACTATGAATCTATAGTATATATGTCTACACTTCAATCGACTAAAAAAATATTGTGACTATAAGTTTATGTTGAAATCATAACTACATTGAAGTAACCAGACAAATATAATCATACAACGGTATTTGGGATTATAATAAATGAGTTGACTTCATAAGTCATAATTGGTGGCTATAATACTTGTAGTAGGTCTACTAAAGTTGTACTTGGAGGCTATAATAGCAGTAAATTATTATAAAAGAAATAATTAATTACTATAATAACAGTAGTTGACTATCAAAGACATATCTAATGACTATGATAGTCATAGTTGGCTACAAAAGTCATAATTGGTCCTTATAGCAATTATAGTTGGCAAAAATGATCATAGTTTGTGGCTATGAAAATCATAGTTAATTGGCTATGAGAGTCGTGGTTGAAGAATAACCATAGTTTGCTACAAAAGCTGTAGTTGATGAATATAATAAATGTAATTTACAAAAACTATAGTTAGTGATTATAATAGTTATAGATAGCTACATAAGTTATAGTTAGTGGCAATAACAACCTTGGTTTGCTATCGAAACTATACTTGGTGGCTATAACTGTCATAGTTGGCTATAAAATTTATAGTTTATCATTATAACAATCATATTTGGCTGTCAAAGCCATAATTAGAGACTATAATAGTCACGATAATGCTACCGAAGCTGTAGTTGGACAATGACAGTAATTTGTAGTTATAACAATCATAGTTGATTCTAATACTTTCTAGTGGTGGTCGATAGTGACCTCTCATGGTCGGCAACAATATCTGGTGGTTGCCCATGATCTCAAGTGATAGCTGATAACAACCAGGACTTCAAGAATTTAGTTTTAGTAGTCAGCTCACTCTCTTTTCCCCTCATTCCCTTAATCAAGTGAAAAATGGGGGTTAATTTTTAACTTTTCTGAGAGGTATTTCCATAAATTTAGCCATAATTACAAAAAACCTTGATGGACGATTCACATTTATTCTCTTGATCACAATTAATTTTTTAAACATTTAAATGCCTTAACAATCACATAATTAGATGATATTAGGCTCGTTAGATTCCACTCATCGAGCCACTCTATTATACTACAAGAAAGCCAAATTTGAATATCATTTAACCTTCAAATTAATGCACCAAAACCTTTTATTATACTTCAAGTATTTGATGCGAGCATATCCAGACTCAAATTGTATCACTTTTGACAGCATTAGGTACATCTTGTCGATATGCTCAATCTGTCTATAAAATTGTCTTTATTTAGGCTTGTGTGATCCTAATTTGAATTAGAAAAATCTTACAGCTCCCCAGATGAAATGACATAATATCAGATTTGTCAGTGTAATTGCAATGACTCATCCCTCAGCCGGTGAAACTTGGAAACACTTCAACAGCATGTATCCAGTTTTGGCAGTAAAACCATGCAATGTTATGCTTGACTTATGTGCAGATGGGTTCACAACTTAAAGTCATGCTGCAACACCTATTTTGTTGGCCAATTATTTTCACGTTATATAATTTGCCCCCTGATATTGTATGACTGTGTCATTTTTATTTCTAACGATAATCACACCAGATCCACATAACCCAAAGAGTAAAATTGACGTGTGCTTACAGCCTCTTATAAATTAGCTACAGGTATTGTGGGAAACCAATGTGATAACTTATGATATTGCAACAAAACAAAACTTTTACTTCATAGGTTTTAAGACAATTATGAGACCAATCACAAATGTACTCAAATAAAAAAAAATTACCTGGGTGCATAAACAATAAAAAAGTTTTGAAACCATCAAAGAAAGGTGTGCATCCCATGTATTAAGCATTCCTAATTTTCTAAAACCATTCCAAGTTGATGTTGATACCTCAACAACTGGGATTGATGAAATTTTGTCTCAGGAAGGAAAACCCATCGAATTCCTTAGCGAGAAGTTGAGGCAGCCACGTCAAAAATGGTTCACAAATGAACAAGAATTATATATTGTCATAAGAGCATTAAAACATTGGGAGCACTATCTTATTCAACAAGAATTCATTTTGTTTAGTAATCATCATTCACTACAATTTTTGTGAAGTCAGAAAATATTTAATCGAATAAACATGTGATGGATCATCTTTTCACAAAAGTTTAGTTTTGTTCTAAAAAATAAATCTGGAGTGACTAACAAAGTTGCTGACACTTTGAGTAGACGAGCCAGCCTCTTCGTGTCCCTGCAAACTAGTATCACTGGTATGGAATCTATAAAAAATTTATATTCATATGATTCAAATTTTGATGATCTGTGGAACAAATGCAATTCAGATTAGCTAATTACAGATTATTCTATCCAAAAGGGATATTTATTTAAATGAAATCAATTATGTGTATCAAATACCTCACTGAGAATGCAGCAAATTCAAGAACTCCATAGCGTTGGTCTAGCAACTCACGTTGAAAGAGATAAAACCTTATCATTGTTGCAAGCTCCCTTCTTTTGGCCTAAGCTCCGACAGAATGTATCAAGACATGTGAAACATTGTCATAAATGTCAAAATTACAAGGGATCCTCAAAAAAAACTGGTCTATACAACCCGTTACCAATTTCTGATTCAATTTGGGAAGATTTAAGTCTTGATTTTGTTTTGGGGCTGCCGAAAACAAAGCATGGAATGGATTCTTTGATGTTGGTTGTTGATCGTTTTTTCAAACTATCACATTTCATACCGTACAAGAAAACATTCGATGCACTTAATGTGGCATGAGTCTTTTTCAAAGGCAGATTGATTGCATGACATACCTCGAAGCTTGACCTCTAACCATGATGTCAAAGTCAGTTTTTTTTGGAGAACTTTGGAAGCAATTTCATACCAAACTCAACTTGAGTTCTGCTTATCATCCATAAATTGATGGCCAAACTGAGGTAAAAAATAGAACGCTTGCAAATATGATTAGATGTCTAGCGGGCAAACAACTAAAAAAATGGTATGAAGTCTTAACTCAAGCTGAATTCACGTATAATTCTATGGTGAACCATTTCACTGGTCGGGCTCTATTTGACAGTTTTTGTACTAAGGCTCTCCCAACCATATAGTTGAATTGGCTATTATACCAAAACCAAACAATTAAGCTGCTAGACATTTAGCAACCGACTTCAAGTTGATAAACATTGCACGCATAAAGAATTTAATGTTGGAGATTTGGTTATGCTTCATCTTGGCAATGAGCGCCTTCTAGTCGGCACTTATTTTAAATTGAAACCAAAAAATATTTGAACCTTTTCCTATCTCTCCTAAAATAACTCAACATCTCCCCAACTTTTAATGTCGTTGATATCCATGCCTACCATCCTCCTCTTGATGGCCAAACCCTAGTTCTTGAACTCGAGAGAGTTCTTCGGAGATGGAGAGCAACCAATGCTGCGGGCTGCAACTTATCATTTACAATTTACCACTATTATATTAATTAATTTTGCTTCTAGTATTATTAATATTTTTATGTTAGGTGTCATGATATTTCCACCCCGTGGTAGTGGATAAAAGAAGAGACACTCCATGTGTGACAGCTTCTGCTTTTAATTGAAAGAAATTTCTCTTTTTTCGTTGGTGCCAGTACTCCTTAAAGATTTATGTGATATATTTATAAATATGTAAGTTAAGCGTAAGTAAAATACTTAAGAATTTATGAGCCACGTGTGTAGATTTCCATTTTATTTGATTTGACGCGCCTTTATATATTAATTTAAATAAAGCCTAATGATCAAAATAATATCATTTCGAGAAAAAATATTGTACTACGCACTTAGAGAAATGTGCATACCCAATAAAATCACGCCATGATATCCTACGCGACGCAGAAAAAAAACGGCGCAGTAACACGGGGAATATTCCCCCCGTGTTATTCATGTGTTATTGTGTGTTATTCATGTGTTATTGTATCCTGGGAATATTCCTGGTGTTATAATAACACAATAACACATGAATAACACACAATAACACAAGAATAACACGAGAGAGAATATTCCACCGTGTTACTGCGCCGTTTTTTTCTTTGTCGGGAATATTTCCCGTGTTACTCTAAGTGTTATTGTGTGTTATTCATGTGTTATTGTATCCTAAGAATATTCTTGGTATTATAATAACACAATAACACATAATAACACATGAATAACACGCAATAACATATGAATAACGCGCAATAACACATGAATAACACGGGAGGGAATATTCCCCGTGTTACTGGGCCATTTTTTTATTCTACGTCGCGCGGGATATCGTGGCGTGATTTTATTGGGTACGCACGTTTCTCAATGTAATATTTTTTCTTATTTCGAAGAATACGCTTCTGCAACGTTACTAGCATATACCAATTAAACTTTAATTTCTCAATTTTTAACCATCTCGCCAGTAATCATTATGAAACTACAAAAGAGTTTATAAGTCTAATGAGACGGCACAGCTTCCCTGCTCCTGCCGACATAACACCTCCCGCCTGCTGCGCTGCTTCAGGCGCCTCCGGCGACAAAGGTACGTATTCTTTCTTCCCAGCTTGCTCATGGATTGTTTTTCCGTTGAGATTATTCCTGCATCCATCTGGTTTGAAATTATTTACAAAAGATAAATATCAATATTGTTTTTATATTTTATGCAAAATATGAACATAATACATTATAATATAATGAGTTTTATGTATTTTATGGATCATTCCTTTTTTTTGTTAAGCTAGATGATTGCTATATAGAGAGTAGTTAAAATAGCTTAATTAAATATTTTATTATTAATTTATTAATTGTATTTGCTTTATAATATTTTCTTCTAAGATTTTAGGTAAAGACAAGCCAATCAGTAATGTTTAACTTGATTTAATTTAAATATATTAGCTTAATAAAATAATTTTCAATCATAAAAAAATATATATAATTTATATAAATTTATTTTAAAATTAGTTTCTAAAATAAATATTATAATTGTATTATTTATATTTATATCTATGAAATTAAG
Organism: Phalaenopsis aphrodite; assembly: GCA_003013225.1. NCBI lineage: Eukaryota > Viridiplantae > Streptophyta > Magnoliopsida > Asparagales > Orchidaceae > Phalaenopsis > Phalaenopsis aphrodite. Next base: position 1,070,121 of record NEWO01000080.1, read on the forward strand.
TGTATATATAATCTTAATGCTTAAACTTGTATCTTATTTGGTTATTTTTGAGATAACTCAAATTGAAAATATCATTGTTTGAGGAGAGGAGAAATTCATGAAATGCAACTAAAAAGTAATTAAGACAAATTTATCCATATTTTATTCTGTCCGGTAGGTAATTAAAATATTTTTGGCCCCTCCGAGTTTCTGACGTGTTTCTCCTCATTTTTGCTATGCATATATAATGACACGCTATAAATAGGTACATGTCGAAAATCTCAAGGATTACACTTTCAAGCAAATGGAAAAACCAGAATTAGAATTTCTGCAGTTAAGGTAAATGGCCATATATATATATATGATAAATTTTTTCTTTATATTACTTGGCCATTGTGATTTTACGCTTAACATTGCTTTGGTAATGCAGTGAATTTCCATTCTGGGAGTGGAATTTAGATCTTTTATATGAAGAAGAAATAAAAACTATCACATCTGATGAAATACATCCTTCTCAGAAGTTGTTTATAGGTATGTACTATAAATAAATGTTGCATTCCTTGATTGAAATTTTAATTTTGACATTGCATTATTATTTTTCTTTTTGATGTCTTAGATGATTTTGATCAATTTGATGGAGAAATATTTGAATTTTGGGAGAACGATGATGTACTATTAACAGAAGTGCATAATACAGAAGAAAAAAATATAGACGATGAGATCAAAAGAATAAAAAGGAAAGACATTGCATTCGATGATGTTGCAAAGTGTTTTCAAATGCCGATTAATAAGGCGGCAAAAAAGCTAAATGTCGGTGTTACGCTTCTAAAGAAAAGATGTCGGGAGATGAACATACGACGTTGGCCTTATAGAAAAATAAGGAGCGTGGAAACTCTAATCCAAAACATCAAGGTTCTACACCCTCGTACCCTATTTTGTTTCATTCTAATTCTTGTTATTAGCCACTTAAATGACTTTGTATACATAACCGTCCTTGCAATACAGGATTAAAATTTGTAAAATAAATATGTAGAAAATTAAATATATCTAAATAAGGCAATAAAACGTAATTAAAACCTCTTATTTAAAAAATAAGTTTAGTCATTAAGAAGATAATTCAATTACATGCCTGCCACTCAAATTCTTTTGTTTTTACACTAACATCTAAACTTTAATTTTTACATCATTTCAAGCTTGAAATGATGTATTTCGTTTTGTTTAAGTTCAAATGAAGATATTTGTATGTGATTTTAAAAAATTTTGAGCAGCATAAAATGTAGAAAAGAAAATTTAGATGCTAGATACCTAAATATGTAGGAATTAAGTGGTGTGTATGTAAATGCTCCTAAAATGAATATAATATAAAATTAATCAATTGTACAAATTCTTTAAGGAAAATAGAAATTTTGGAATAATTCTATCAAATTTAGTTTAATAAAAAATCCCGATAAATATAGCATTTATTTAAAATAAAAATTTTATATTCAAAATTTGTGGAGATATTTGTATAAAATATACTCTTAAATTAAGAATGTTAAATTCAAAATATATTCTATTTATTAATTTTAATTTAATTCTCACTAAATTATTATTTATTTTAATATTTTAAAAAAATCTATCAAAATTGGAAATCATCAACTTCAAGAACTAGTTATGAGTACAAAAGCAGGGATCCCGAAGCGATAGGACTGATGTAATAATTTTTTATAATTATAAATTTTTTAATATAGAAAAAAATAGATGTTAGACACCTAAAATACATAGATGAATATAATATAAAATTAATCCATTATAATTAAACAAAATCTCTATCAAGTTTCAGAGATGTGAGTTGAATCATCCATCGTCTTCGAGAAGGAATTATGAGCAGTGGAGCGACGGGTGAAGGAGTGATAGGAGTGATAATGATGGCATTACTTTCGGTCAATTTTTTTTTTATAACCATTTTGATATATTTTAAAGTTATAAAATTTAGCTTAAAAAGAACATAATAAGAAAACAATTAATTAAAAATCCATTAAATTAATTTTAAAATAAATTCATTAATCTCGGATTAACTGTGATAATATTTTAATTAAAATATTTGACCGGGTACAACATCTATTGGTAGCGGCAATTATTTAGTGGTCATATTTATGGATTGCTCATTCATGTACAAAATTTTGCTACTACCTTGATAACCGAAGCATTTTCTTAATTCCTTTTTAAGTGTGGTAATAATTAATCTTCGAAAATTATAATTTTTTTATTAGAAATTAGGTGTTATAAAAAAATCTTTCAAATATATATAATATGGTTAGTTTTTATCATCAGCGTGAAGGGCTAGGGCTATAAAGGAGCCAGCTTGAGCAAGTTTAGGTGACTAGGGTTATAGATGAGTCATGTTTGAAACAGCTTGACAATTATATGTTTATGTTGGACTCAAAATACTTTTTCTTGTAGGTGTTTTGTTCGAATTTGGAAAAAAAATTATTATATTCATAAATTTTTAAATAAAATTAAAATAATAATTTTGGTGAAATTTTTTTTTATATAAAAATATGAAAGTTAAACATAATAAATGAAATTTATATCGATCAAATGAGTGATAATTGATGAATGGTGATGACGATCTCTACAAAAAATAATATTATTTGTGCAATTGATCTGCATGTCAAATAACAGTTATTATTGAGTCAATTACAAATACGGCCAGAAACATTGATATCTATAAATTAAGCACCCTCTTTCAATCTTTTAAATTCTCACCCAAACATCAAAGCTATCAATATTTTGAATTTGATGGAGATACACATGATAAAGCAATTACAAATCTTAATGAGATAACAATTCTGTCGAAAATGAGCACAATAAATTAATTCAGAGCATAATAACCGAAAGAGGCGCTACAGAGGTATCTAGGGCAAAGGAAACACGATTGAGAGAAGAACCTAAGGGAGCCACATATGAAACATGAGGAGCAAAATGGTTACAATCAGGAAGAAACTGCAGGGCGCAGGGTTGAACCTGTGACCTGTGTTTAAGATAGCTTATTAGTATAAGCCACACCCCCACACTTTCCAAACAAGTGGGTCTTCATTTTCAAACCGTACCGCACCAAAACAAATTCCCCAAACAGGCCCTTAAATGTATTCATATTTTATTATGTAATTTTCTTAAGCTGTTTAATTAGTTAATTCTCCATTCTAAGCAAAATTATTAACTTTTAGTAAATTAGCGATATGCACTGGTGCCTGATTAACGTGCAATTAAATTTTTATATTAAAATTAGATTTCAAAAATATGAAATATAAAAATACTCATGAGAAAATAAAATTTTAATTTCAAATTGAAATAAAACTCTTAGTTCCTTTGATAATTTTGTCAAAAACTCCTAATTTAAATTTTGCATCATGCCTAAAAATTTTTAGGAAGCCTATATATATATATATATATATATATATATACTCGTGAAATTATTTTGAAATAATATGCCAAACTATTTAAACATAAAAATTCTCCAAATATTAATTTAATTTTCTTCTTTAATTTTTTTAGTCCTTCCATTTAAAGTAATTTCTATCATATTTTACTTGGTTATTTAGTCCTTGCCAATTATTCTTCCTCCATAATCTAATATTCCTTGAATAAAAAGTTGGTTAATTTCAGATATTATTTCTTTTTCTTATTATATTTAAAACTTAGGGATGATTGCATACAGAACCCCCGAGACATTGATATTTATAAATTAATCACCAAGGTGATTTTTGTGAACTACGGAATCAATATACTTTCATGTGCCACCATCAAACTATTGAGAATTTGTTAAAAATAAAAAAATATGGGTCGGTATTCTATCATGATCTTTTATAATTGAGCGAGAATTCGAAAAATGAATGAAAGAGGGCGGTTAATTTATAAATACCAAGTTTGGGGTGGGGTCTGTATGCAATTGGCCCATACTTTTATTTTTTATTATAGAATAAAAAATAATAACTTCAAAATTTACACTGAAGCTTTTGGAAAATGCAAGTTTTTAGAAGTACTAAAATTATCTCCTAAATGGAAGCATGTTCTCACTAATTTTAATATACTATCAGGTAGTTAATCAAGATGCTCCTTGATTGGTTCATGCATGTATATGATATTTGATTTGTTCATGTATGCAGGAAAGTGAAACAATGGAAGGGCTCAAGTTGGAGAAGCCTGATACAAATGCAACCATAGAGACACTTGAGGAAGAAAAAAAGCTACTGGAAAAAATGCCGATAGTAGAACTGGACGAGAACATTAAAAAGTTAAGACAAGTTTATTTTAAAGCTAATTATAAAAAGAAAAAACTTAGGATTAACACATCAGTAGTTTTGTAATGTTGAACAAAACTTGTATATATTTATTTTTTGGTATACTTTTTTGAGGGCCAACACATCTTAATAAAATGTAGAAAGCTTTATGTAAATACTATGAATCAATTTTGTTTGTTTTGATCAGTTGTAGAGGAGCTGATTAAGACTTTTGTATGATTTCTGTCAGTATTTTGTTTTTCATTTTTTGCTGTTTATTGTTCTGCTGTTATCTATCACAGTAAGTGAACGGTTACGATATAAGGTGAAGCTTATGACTGAAGGATAGTCAAGCTAATTTGAGTAGAGCACATTGAGTTTTGAGCTTTTATTGCTTCTTGTCTTGGAGCTAAATTTAAGTTGTGTTTAAATGATCTTTGTCTATAATTACATGTTGTGAGATGTAATCTGTAGAAATCAATTCTAGAGGAAATAAACTTTGAATATAAGCAAACAAAATAAGACAACAGTAAAAAAATTAAGTGGCCGAGCCACTCTTTAAGAAATTCACTATGACACAAAGGAGAAGAATAATACATATTACACCACAATCAAATAGCTTTATACTTTGGACACACAAGGACACTCACTTGTGCTTCACTTTTTGCATGATAGAATACGAAATCCCAAATGAAAAATCACATAACATACTATTAAAATCACAGATGACTCTCTCGGCCTCCTTTTATCTTTCTCCATGTTCAACTGCAAAAAAGAACTGTCTTGAAATTGCTCCTGATCGAGTGATAGTGATGCGGCACTCTGATATGGCGTTGTGGCGCCAAGCTCTTGCCTTTCAAACGAATTTTTCTTTGGAATTAGTATATATATATATATATATATATATATATATATATATATATATATATATATATATATATATATATATATATATATATATATATATATATATATATATATATATATATAATATAATTATAGTTGATTTTAAATTGATTTAACTTTTCTGAATTTTAAATTAGTTTGATTTTGATTAGATTTTAATATTCATTTAATTGGAGTTACCAAAGTACTCCTTGGCTAATTCAACAACCACATGGTGATTAAGGGTGTAAGTAAGGCAAGCCAACTTGTGAGGGAGTTGGAGCTCGGCTCGATTAAAGGCTTGTGTAGACACCAAGCTCAAGCTAACCCCGACTCGACTTATTAGCTCATAACTCAGCTCGTTCAAAAAAAAAAAATATAAAATATACTCGAAATATAACAAAATCGATGGTTTTATCTTGAAATTATTACAGTATTTTAAAAATAATATTTTACTTTTTATATCAAATAATTTCTTGTTATTTACCTACTAATTATTCATTATATTTTTCATTTTATTATAATGTTAATTTGAATTAATATTATTTATTTTCTTTCTTTTATATTAATCAAGTAAGTTTGAGAGCAGTCCCCAACTCATAAAATAAAGTTTGAACTTGAGCTCTAGTTCAAACACCATTAATTAATCAAGTTTAAATTTAAGCTGAGATTGGTTGGACCTCAACTGGACCCATTTATACAAAATGTGATTGACTCCTGTCATATATGATGGGCTGCAGGATCTGCGACTCATAACTTTAAATATTTTGACCGGCGATAGAGGAAATTAAGCACTTCGCTTCTCATTTTACTTTCTCCACTATCATGTCTTGGTTGAAACAGCGTCAAGCTTGTTCGAAGAAAGTTGTGCTTCAAATCTTCGTTCTTATTTTTATTTTTCTTTCCACTAAACAAACTTGTAAGACGTGGCTTACGATTACTGTAGAATAGGCTCCAAATCTCACAATGGCTACAAAAACAGCGAAATTGAGTAGAAATACGCTGATTTAGATTTCAGTCAGATAGAATAGCAATTCGATTTCTTTTTAGATAAATATAATAATCGCATGGTACAACATGCGGGGCATTAAATGATAGCTTTATGTTTTGGCTTTCTACGAAGATCATTCAAGTAGAAAAACGTAAAGAGCGCACGAAACATGGAAAAGTAATGTGAAAAAAAAGAATTTAAGAAAACTGTCATAGAACCTAGCTGGGATAAGAAGGATCAATTGTGTTCATTGAGAATATAAATATTTGCTCTTCCATGTAAATTGGGAATAAGGGATTATAAAATTAATAACGGATAAAGATAATGGTGAGATGATAACAATTGAGTGATGACATTTGAGTAATTAATAATGACAAATGAGTGATGATGACTAAATCAAGATGGTTACTACTGGTGGTCTATAATCCAACCTTCAAACTTGAATGATTAATCTTTATCTATTTTAATGATATTAAAATTGAATGATTTTGAGTTCTTTGCATTCCTCTTATCCAAAAAAAATGATTTTTCTATGATTATTCAAATTTTGAAAATCATATAATAATTATATGTTTACAATTTTTTACAACGCTTCAATTGTTTGATTTGAGTTCATTTGGGGCTACTCTTGTTGTCATTGGAGTTGTCTTGTTAAGATCTAAAGTTTAGCTAAGTTTCAAGGTCCTGAATTCAAAATTATATCAGAATTGGTGCTTGATTGATTGAATGAATTTTTTATGATGTATTAAAAATCTAAAATTTTCTCGTTTAATTAAATGTGTATTATATTCTGATTTATCTTAAGACAATTACAATTCTATAGGATTATCATAATTTATTTCTTTTTTTTAAAAAAAATATCCATAGGTTATTTGGATCGATTATTTTTGGATCAATTCCGACCAATACAAATGAAGTTCTTATTAGTTTGATTGCTTTTCCAAATTTCCAGCCAAAAATTGCAAAAACTTTTTCGTTTAGTGTGTTTTAAGGGAACAAAAATAGGTCCAAATTTGACAATAATTGTTTATAGCTATTGAATTTATTTTGAATAATTGCAATATAAATTATCCAAACAAAATTTATATTGCAGTTTGTAACCTTTTTTTTCATTAATTATTCATGAATGATGTTGTGAAGCATTTGAAATTTAGTAATAAAAATTGTTGGATTTGAGCTTAAGAATTATCAAAATTGTTCAGACTGCTGAAGCCGAATTCGAGTTTGTTAACCTCTACTCATTATATGCACACCTTCACAAGATTTTGCTATTTTTGTTATCCCAAACGGCTTTATCTAAGTCATGCCTCATATGTATGTCTGTGTGGCAAAAAATATTGGCTTCTTAAGGCTTCCAGCCTTATGAAGAAATAGGATGCAAATTAAAAGACTAACTAACCACCCCAACCTGCCACTCCAAAATACTCCCAGTTGGCCATCACTAATCCCTCCAAACGACCTCTCCAATTTCAATCGAAACCCCTCACACCACCACCTCGGCTAGCGCCATCAACCAACCACCTCCCAACATCCGGCTGGCCACTTCTAATTCCACTGATCTGTCAACAAAGGAATTTCTAGGCCGTCAATTTCTCAAGTAACCACTTAAAGTTCTTACAACCAGCCATCAACCACCTCCAAATAGCCGATCGTCATTGACCGATGGCGAGGGCCATTCATCAATGAACCCCCAAGGAACATACCCAGACACGACAAAAGACTAGAATACTTCGTACAACTCTCTTTAAAGTAAGGGTAATTATGTAACTTTTTCTTTTGTCCTCTCATCATCTATAAATAAGAGGGCCCTTTCATGTAAAAGGGGCATTTGGACCCTTCTTTCTTAACTCCTCTCATGTTAGGAGAACTCTTTCATTTTCTCTCTGTAACACTCTCATTCTAAAAACTAATAGAGGCCAAAAAGCATTGGAATACCCTATTTTGGCCCCAAAGAGCCAAGTCCTTGTGCTCTCTCTCTCTCTCTCTCTCTCCCCTCTCTTTCCCTCTCTCTCTCTTTCTCTTTCCTTGTTCCAAACGTTCTATTCCTTGGGTAATTCACAGCACAAAACTTCATTCAACATTTTGAAAGACAATGAGCATGGGTCATGCCACCATAAGAAGAAGAGCACATCGAAGAGAAGAAAATCCTATACATACATTGTAAACATGGGATGCACAATGAAATCGTTCCTTAATGCTCAAAGCATCTAAAAGCTAGTCTAGCTCTAAACTCTACACGGAAAGAGCTCTGAAGATGGTTCCTTACCCAGTAGTGAAAAGCTCCACAAAGTGCACGATGCAAATCACCATAGTAACGAGTCTCGACGGTTACCCCCGTTAAGGCATCGATAAGATCCGCTCAAAATCTGGTGAAAAGGTGCAGCTCGACATAGGCAATGATCTGAACTAGCAAACCAGATAGGCGAAGAGTAAGTCTTGAGTCAGTATATTCAAAAGCCGACCATGGACTTCACAGGGACTGCGTCACCAATCAACACAAATAAAAAATCAACCCAAAAAGACTGCAAAAAACTAAGGGTGTATTACTAGTGAATCACTGTAATCACATTTTTGTATTTAAATCCTATCATTCTTTTTGCACTTTTGCTTCCAAGAAGTAGTAGACTCAAATGCTTCATGTAAAACAAAAAAGTATCAACATCTTAAGCCTTCTAGCTGCCTGAAGAAACAAGGTGCAAAAGATTGGCTGACCACTTCCAATGGCCACCTATTGCTCGGTCACTAAAGAATCTCCTCAGTCAGCCACTCCATACTCTCAACTGGCCATAAAAATTTTTCCAACCGACCTCTCCAATTCTAGCTGAAACTCCTCATGCCACCACTTTGACTGGCTCCATAAGCCGACCACCTCCCAACATCTGGCCGACTACTTCAAATTCCATTGGTTGGCCACCAAAGGAACTTCCAGGAAGTTCATTTCCCAACCGACCACTTAAAGTCCTTATGGCCGGCCACCTCCTAACGACTGATTGACCACCGACCGAAGGCCAATGACGTCAACCAACGAACCCCCAAGCAACTTCCCCGGACACGAGAAACAACTATAATGCCCCATACAACTCTCTTTAAAGTAAGTATAATTATATAATTTTATATTTTATTCTCCTATCATTTAAAAATTGGAAGACTCTTTCATATAAAACGGTTCTTGACCTCTCTCGTGCTGGGATAACTCTCTCTTTTTATCTATGTAATCCTCTAATTCTCAGAAATAAAATGAGCCAAAAAGCCCAAAAATATCTATGCACCATCTTTTGTTACTCTCTCATCTCTTTCCTTCTTTCTCTATTTCTCCTCTTGGCTCTGAAATATTTTATTTCTTGAAAATAATCAAAATGATAAATTGAGATTCAACAATATGTAAATATAAGTTGCGTTTGGTCAACTCATGTTGGTGGACCTTAAAAATGAAGAATTTTTTAATGTTTTTTTTTCTCGTTTAAAAAAAAAAAATTGCCCTTTTCCTTAGTATTGATTACTGTAAATAAATAATAAAATTTTCAGCTAAAATCAAGGTAGTTAATATGATAGCGTGTCGAGGTCTAGCTTTCGTGGTCATTTGAGGGTAGGTTATCCTATTTAGATTGCAAGTCAACTGGCCGACATCTCTCTCTCTCTCCTCGTGTTCAATCTGCACATTAGACACATTTTATATATTATTTATCATTTGCAGGGTACTTTTGGAACCAACCGGTTTAATTCAGGTTGACTTTTTTTATTTTAATTTAGGGTCCATGAATTGGCCCAATTAATTATTATAAAGAAAATTATGTCCACTCATTAAAATTGATGTGTCCTCAAAAAATTTTTCTGATGGCACACGAATCTCAATGTAATTTAAATTAAAAAATTTTAATTTATGAACATCTAAGCTCTGATTTCAACAAATTTGTATTCAAAATGAGCATCTTGTCAAGACAGATCCAACGAGTCCAAAATTAGTTTAATATAATTTGGGTACGATCAAGCTCAAATCAAGCCTTTGAAGCACAAATATTGGAAGCTTTGGATTGTCAATTGAATGGTCAGATAACATATTTATAATGAATTTTCACAGCTTGTTCAGGAGAGAAGAACTGATGAGTATCACTAGTCTTTATAGCCGCAATCTACTGTCAACCACCATCCTCGTAGTCTTTCAGTCACCGTTCACCGTCTGTCATCGCCACTTAGTTCTCCAGACTACATTTGGTTGTTGACAACTACTACTTGCAATCGATGTAACCGGATTATGGCTGTTATTGAATTCCTAACACGTTTTTTTCACTATATAAATACAAGTGTACTCTTCAATGTATGATTGTAACTCCACTCTCCCTGTTGTGAGAAAAGAGTGTACCCCTATATTTACAAAATTATAGTGGAATACTTGGACTGGGCTTGGCATATGATTTTTTACGCATCTTATTCAGAAACGAAGACCTGGCGAGTACCACTGGCCTCCGTAATTGTCATCCACTGTCAACCAACAACCTTCATAACAGTCACCCACCGTCCACCATTCGTTGTCTCTACCTACCTCTGTCGAATACTAGCTTCCAGTGATCACTACTTGCAAACATTCTAGCCAGACTACTTTTCTTATTGAATTTCCTAACACATTTTTCACTATATAAATACAAGTGTAATTTTCAATGTAAGATTGCAACTCCATTCCCTCTGTAATGAGATAAGGGCGTGCTCATGTACTTACAAACATATAGTAGATTACTTAGACTATGCTTGGCCCGTGGTTTTTTCTTTTTCAAGATTTTTTATGTAGAAATTTCAATGTCTTATTTTTTGTTGTATTTTCTTATATGTGTGAGTTGAATTTTTATACAATATCAAAATTACAAATCACTACTCTATCACTACGAATTTTCTAACACACAACAAAACTAAGTCATTATGCCCAATCCTTTATGTGTGCATCTCTAAATGTGTAATATTTAATTATTGCTTCATCTTCACATCGTAAGCACAGCAAATAAGACCTAATAAAATTTTTCATCATTTTCATTATTATTATTATTATTATTATTATTATTAGCTGAATTACATAAAAAATTAACAACAGTTAAAGATCATTACACACTTTTAATGTTTAGTTACCATTAGATTCATAATGAGCCTAATATAACATATATAGTGGCCATGGATGCTCATAGACAATCAGAGGCTGAACCAACATCTTTTTCGAGGGGGGGAAACTGCCCCTAGACCCAACGTTGAAAGAGGTTAGGACAACGAAAAACAAAAATGATATTTCAGGATGGACAAAACTAATATTTCATAATGGGAAAAAACTAAATTGCAAGCCCTCTTATACAAGTAAAAAAATGAATTTGAAGGGAGACAATTGCCCCCCTAAACCCTACCTGAGTCCACCCCTATAAGCAAGATATGATGAGAGCGCTCCTAAGATACTTCAAAGTGTTACCCTGTTTAGCAAATCCAGTTGCTTCTATTTTGATTTCGAGAAATTTTTTGCTTTCTAATATTAACCATGTCTCTAAGAGCACAACAAACTTTTAAATCGGCCTTTTCACTTTTTTAAAGTTATGTCTAACTTGATGGTATGCTGACAAACACATCATTCAATTAGTTGAAAATTTTAAGGAAAAACTAAATATATAAATAAAGAGGATTTGAATAATATAGGTGTAAAATGTTCCCCTTTCTTCTCTTGATCTGTAACCCATTCACTTTGTATACCAAAATACTTTTAACTTTTACTTAAAGGCTGACTACATTTATTTAAACTGCAAAAAACATATTTCGTTAAAACATAATACATCTATCACTTAATAATTAAAATATCAAATAATTACACTGTTAACGCTGGCGTGGAGCCCGGTCCGCCCAACCCCGACTCCCACTCCCGCTCTCTCTGTCGCGACCCGATCACGACGATTCACGATCTTGATTCAAGAAGAGTCACTCCTCCGTTCGCGAAATTGTTCCCACGAACCATTCCCGCCTTCCTCTGATGCGAAACGAAACATCCCTTCGTTCCTTCTTGTTGGTGATAAAAGACTTCAGATGACTCTCCTTCAGAATGTGAAGTCACAGTGTTCTTCTTCGGTTTTCCTCGGGATAGAGGAAGGTTTCCTTGGGGTAGAGGAAGAGAAGTGCAAGAAGTAGTTCCTTGCGGCAGAAGGAAGAAGAAAGAAGAACAAGATTGTTCTCCCTAGGCTTCTTCATGGTGACTTGTGGCATAAGAGAAATTGAGTTTATTTCTCTTGTAAGTTTGTCTTCTTCGGTGTATCTTGGTGTAGAGAGAGAAGAACAGAGAGAGAAGAAGCAAAAGAGCAACGAAGAGTGAGAGATTCCTCTTGTAAGTCGAAGTGATCGACTGGTGTAAATTTCTCAAGTAGTAAAATTCTCTGCAACTCCGTGGATGTAGGCAATTTGTCGAACCACGTAAATCTGTGTGTTCTTTTCTGGTGTAATTTTTCTCGTTCTATTTTTACATTTCGTCGATCGTTCTCCTGTTTAATTTATATATATATATACCACATCAACTGGTGTATTAGTACAATTCATATCATACACTAGTTTATGTCGAGTGCCAACTTATCAGCAAATTAAATAGCTCAAAGTTTTTTATTTTATGATAAATAACTGAATAACTTCTAATTTACCCGTAACTCGGCCAAAAGGAGATTTATAGCTGATACAATAAGTAGATGAACAGGAGGACATGTAAATATTAAAAAAACAAGGAAAAAAGTTGAAATAATTTCATTACTTTTTCGGCTCTGCAAATTTAATTCTTTCACAAGCGACGCAAGTTTTTTTTTTTTTCCTTTTAGTTTATACTTGACGAAAAAAATATAAAGAGGTGTGTGAGAAAAAGTCTATATAATTTATTTTCTTATTACTAATAATGAATTGTATGTTGCAACTCCCTTAAAAAAGTTAAGAGGGATGAAATATATAATTTACGAAAAAAAAAAGTTTATTGAATTGTTAGTTGGTGATTCCTTGACATGTTTGTAAATGATAGCAATAGGTCCATAAAATTATCAACTAACGAATGCGTGACTCCCACTATGAAAGCATTAACATAATAAAAAAAAAAGTTAGAGAAGGAAATATAAATGAATGATGTCAATGAAGGCTAGTTGATTGTCGAAAATACAGTTGTTAAAAAGAACATTATAGTTCAGAAAATAATCTAATTATTAACACCAAAAATAAACAAGCATAAAAAATTCCAGTATGTGAGAATTTCTCCAAATCCTCGTAACACCTATGGGTGTAAATGAACCGAACATGAACGAACAGAATTTGTGTTTGTGTTCGATTCATTTGAAATTTAGTTT
>NEWO01000080.1:1090948-1105753 GCA_003013225.1 Phalaenopsis aphrodite
GAGATCATCTCCCTGACTCTGCAACAAAATAAAATTTCTTATAAAGCAAAAGGAGTTCCAGAAGCAGAAACAAGCCGAGGCCAAGAACACAATGTCCTGCTCAATGAAATATGGATCATCCAAGAGAACTCAACATGAACAAAAAAATTACATAAAATTAGTAATATAATTCTTAGTGGCCCGTTTCCCACAAATGGGAGAGATCCGAATATTTTCTCCTGTAATGCCTATGTTTGAATGTAGCTGTGATTGAAAAAAGAGGGCGCGTTTAATCTTAGTTAGTTGCTGCTGTTGCTGCCTGCTTCTGCGCAAAAGAAACACCCTTCTCAATACTAGCCTTCAATTCTGGCTTCAAGGCATCCAGAGCCTTCGCCTCAAATTCACTAAGACCTTCAAGGTCCGATGGTACAAAAGCTTGAACGCCATTCTTCCCAAGCTTAACTCTAGAAGAAAAGAAAGGAATTTCAGTGAGTTCAGACTGCACGAAGGAGCACTCATATACGTCATCATCTCCATCCAATGCCCGTAGAGATGACTCCACAAACCGGGCTGCTGCATAAGCCATTGACAAAGTTGCGGAACCAGCTCCAGCTTTCGCCTCAACTACTTCAGTTCCAGCATTCTGGATTCTCACAGTTAGCTCTTGCACTTCTTCATCTGAAAAGACCACCGATGGCCTCGTCTTCGACAGTAGTGGCAAGATGGTGATCCCAGCATGACCACCAATGACTGGTACATCCACATCAATGAGTCTGAGATTCTTCTTTTGTGCGACAAATGTGTTTGCTCTGACAACATCTAGTGTAGTAACCCCAAAAAGCTTCTTTGGATTGTAAACACCCTTTTGCTTGAGAACTTCAGCGGCAATCGGGACGGTAGAGTTGACCGGGTTGCTTATGATATGGATGAAGGCGTCTGGGCAATGATCGGCGACAGCCTCCACGAGAGTCCTCACAATGTTCGCATTTAGGTTAAACAGGTCATCACGAGTCATTCCAGGTTTCCTTGGAAGCCCAGCAGGGATCGCTACCACATCCACACCCTTCAAACAATTTGAAATTTCTGAAGGACCGGTGAAATCAAGCACTTGTGAAGGGGTGTTGCAGTGGCTAAGATCAGCTGCAACTCCTTTCACATTGGCTATATCATACAGATGCAGGGTTGAGACTAAGGGAGACATCTTGATTAAGAGGGCCAATGGCTGGCCAATTCCTCCGGCAGCTCCAAGAACAGCCACCTTGAAGGTTGAAGCTTGAGGCAGGAACTGATTTGCAGACCTCTGCTTTGGTTGGAGCTTCGGAAGGCAGGATGCTCGTAAAGCACGATTACTTGCCTTTGCTATGAAGGAGACCTCTGATTCAGTTTCAAGTGAAGATGTTGCCTTTAAACCAATGAAGCTGTTGAGAAACTTAGAAGAATTGAAACTCGAGCCAAGGGATTTATGTTTCGCTGCCAAGATAGTTTTAGTGCTGTAGGAACCTGGACTTGCAGATAATGTTGTCATTCCTGCCATCTCTTATGGGACCGCAAGAAAAATGGTCTGGTTTCATAGAAAAGATGTGCAAAATTAGTTGGGACTAATGACGCATAGCCCTAAATATATAACCGAAAATTTTTTTTTAAAAAAAAAAAACAAACCATTGATCCCATCTACAAGAACACAAATAAGAAATGTTTTCACAGAAAATGAAGGTTCTGTTTGTACTGAAGTGAAATGAATGGAAACATCAATTATTTATGGAATAATCTGCAGCCATCAATTTAATTTTTTTAACCCTTTATTTCATTCCCGTTCACTAAAATTTCTAGCACGCAAACACAGCCTACAAGTTGTGACAAGATAAATTATGATAATTATTTATTCTACTACCAGATTTAATTTATGGGTCATTTGTTGAAAAGCTCACAGAACGAGCCACCCAGGAATTCGTATTTTGGCCAAGAAAGAACTAGAGATACGGCACTTGAGATTAAAATAGAACAATTCTAGAAAATCTCCAGCACCAATACAATTAAAACAGCAACAAGCCTTTATCTCACTAAGTGGGGTCCGCAAACGGTTATTTGTAATTAAAATAAGCTGGGTAAAATAAAACGATAACTCACGCAAGGCATCCAAAGGGAGAAGTTAAAAGCAACATGAAGAAGATGCTGAAATTAGAGCAGGAGAAATCATGAATATTAATTTTCTCGGTTACAAGTTGGTTCAACACCCCTTCAAATAAAGGCATTCTATATTTTTCTGAAAGAAAGTCATAAGAAAACAAAACCTAATTCAATCTAATCAGATAAAACCAAATATGTTGGATACAAAGTAGAAACATATCGCCACATTACTAGAATAATAAACCATGCCCGAGAGAGGTGTTAGATGAATAATTTACAATGAAACCGAATAAACCCCTCAGGTGAAGGCGAGTTGAACGGATATATAGAGAAACAATTCACACAGATTCTATGGATAATTCTAAGAATTAAATTAGATATTGTGTTAAAAAATAAGCTTTTGATGTTGAAGATTTCTCATAAGATTCCCATCTTCATCAAAGATTTGTCGTGTGATGTTTCAATGCAACATTTGCATACCATTGATCAATTAGTGATTGCCTATTTGCAACTGAGGATGAAGGTCTACATTACAAAACTGATTACAAGGTGCAATTACAGAAAGAATACATGAATCGAATAAATGGTTGTGTCGCAGATAAGTTAGACAAGTAGATGATTGTTAGTCAGGAATTTCAAACAATTTTTTAATTGAGGGCAGCTACCCTTATCGAGTTCTAATAAGAACCCTAATCAGTTGTCTGGTGTTATGGGCAAATTGAAAAATTATGTTTTGAGTAAATAAGCCATGGCTAATGGGTGACTTCACAAGTTGCTTGAGCAATTTCAACAGCTTAATGTCGAGGCATGAGTTAAAGCTAACACTTAAGCGACCTGATGAGATTAAAATCCAGGCGATCCGAGGCTTTAGAAGACTTCAATCTTGATGATATTCTAGTTGCAAGAATTTCAAAACGATTCAAAATCATCAAATTACAATACCTAATTCAGGTTTACGCAACCTCTCAATTAACCTGATCCAAATCTCCATTAGCGTACATAATATAAATCAATTAAAAGATATAAAAAAATACTTATTTATAAGAAATTTTAGAAAGCAATAATCTCAACATTCCCTTCTCAATGCCAAATTCATGCAGATCACACAAGATTGTTTAGAACCAAGTAAAGCTTTCTAGAGCTTAAAATATATACAAAAAACAAATTAAAAAAAAAACTATATCAATTGCTCCATAAGATCTCTTTATCAATATTACAATAGAATCAAACATTCCTGATCTTTTTTAAGAATTAAAAATGTTACAAGTTATATTCGGCTTTTATTAATTCTCTATTATTTCCTATTTATTTCAAGTTATCTCCTATTTATGAAAATTTTCTTTTATTTCCGGCTAATTATAAGAGTTTTTGTTTTTAGTTTATTTGATTTGATTTGTGCAATCTTGGAGAAATGGATGTTATTTCTTTCCTAAGTTTATGTTATATTAAGATGTATTTAAGCCAACATTTTGTATCACTAAAGGTACCATGCTTAATTCTCCAAACTTAAATGGTATCCAAGCAAGAGATCTTACCCTAGCCATCGGACCTCGACTTGCCTGGCCGAATCCCCTTTCCTCCCTACAGGCCACCTTCCCGAGACGGTACTACTCCCTGCAGGCCTCCTTCCAGACATCTTCCTGCAGCAGAACTCCTCCTTCAGTTTTTTTTTCCAAGGCTGGTACTCCATGCAGCAATCCCTCCTCTGGCCGAAACTCCTTCCTACAATCAAAAAATCTTCCCTGCTTCTGTGCCACTGTGACCGATCCTCTCCTCTGGCTCCGTTGGAGCCATAGTTGAATCCTCCACCTCTGAGCTTTCGTCCGACGCTGTTCTTGATTCCACCAAAGGGTCGAACCTCAAACCCTCTGCAGCCCGAAAAACCTAAATACCACATAAATTTTCTGATTAACACTTATAAACTCAACGGTTCCAATTTCATCCAGTAGCCTCAAACTATTTCACTATTTGTTAAAGGTCGGGATAAATTCAGCCCTCACGAGTACGATTAGAGAACCTCTTAAAACTGACCCAATATATATTGTGTGGAAAGTGGAGAACTCCATTGTTAGGTCGTGGCTAATTAACTCCATGGAAACTCAATTGGTCGTTCTTACCTATTTTTTTCGCCTGAAAGTGACCTCTTTTAGGTAATTCTGAACAACTCTATGAAGTTTCTAATAAGTTCTGCAAGGCTAAACATGGATCAAAGAAGGTGACCCAAAACTACAATGACTTGGTTGTTTTATGAATAGAATGCAACCTTTACTATGACTATACTTGAGACTCTCCATTAGACCTTTTCCTCTTCAATAAGATTTTGGAAAAGAATCGTGTGTTTTAATTTCTGGCTGACCTGAACAAGGATCTTGATGAAGTTTGCGACCATATACTTGGTCACGACCCTCTTCCTTCAACCCGAAAAACATTCATTAAAATCCATCGTGAAGAAAGTTGGAGACTTATCATGCTCGGCAACTCAACTACTACAGCCGAGTTGCCAGCCTTGGTCTCCAACATTACTCCATACTCTGCAATGTCGTCTCTAGACAATCACTTCACATATGATTTTTGTCACAAGTCCTACCGTACTCATGACAAATTTTAGAAGCTCCACAGAAAACCGACAAATAAGTCTTCAACAAAATCTTTTATTACTAAAGATCTTGCTACAACCTCAAAATCCACACCAGTTCATCGAGCCCCTACTAGGACAATTATTGACTCATCGACTAGTCAGGTGAAACATTTGATTATGTTGCTTGGTTCTAGTCAGTTCTACTTTGACCTGTCAACCTCTTATGTTTGTCAAGAAGCTTCTCTATGGCTCTCGCCAATTTTGTTCTTCGGGTCTGTGGATTATCGATTCAAGTGCCACATACCACATGACAAAGTGTTGTCATTTCGTCTCGAGGCATTCGCCTTGCTCCAAGTGAGAGGCATTCGCCTTGCTCCAAGTGAGATAAGATTGCATTGCTAATGACTACATTAATTCCATTTTGGGTAAAGGGTTGATTTTACTAGCAGTCGGACTGACTTTGGAATCCGTGTTACATGTTCCTTTACTTAAGTGTAACCTCTTGTCAGTCAGTAAGTTAACATGTGATCTTAATTGTGTAGCTCATTTTTCTTCTATTTATGTGTTTTTCAGGATCGTTGTTTGGGAAAAATGATTAGAATTGCTAAACTGGTAGCCAAACTCTATTTTTTTCCAAAAAAATGACATTGATGACGTTAGCACTCAATCTCGTAGAAGTAGTTTCCTCTTTCTACGTGTTCAACTATGTTTTTACATAGTTGAGTCATCCCAGCTTTCATTATTTAAAACAATTGTACACTTTGATGTTTACTGATAAAAATCATTTTTCTAAATGTGAAATTTGTCAATTTGTTAAACATCAATGTGTATCATATCCACCTCATACACTCCTTCCTCCCCTTTTTCACTTATTCATAGTAACTGATGATCCTCTCAAACTTCGAACTATACCAATAAATAGTGGTTCCTTACTCTAATTGATGACCACACTAGGATGACTTGGGTTTATGCATTAAAAGATAGATCTAATGCTAGTATTGCATTTAAAAATTTCCACTCCTAAAATCTAACCCAATTCAAAAGCAACTTCAAGTTCTGCGGACCGACAATGGGTGTTGGGAGAATACTTGGATAGTAAGGGCATCCTCCATCATAGTTCATGTACGGATACCGCTCAACAGAACGGGGTAGCCAAGCAGAAAGAAAAACACCTCGAAGTTGCTCGTTCCATTATGTTTCAAACTAATGTTCATCAGCATTTTTTTGAATTAAGTTGTTCTTACCGCTACCTACCACATCAATAAATTCTCACAAAAATCCATAACTTTCGGACCCCATTATCCGTCTTGATGCCATGCTTTCCTACTAGCCGATTCTTCACTTCATTAGAACAAAAAAATTTTTAGTGCACGGCTTTTGTTCCAAACACAGCTCTAACATATAGTAAATTTGGTCCCCACTCAATTAAATGTATTTTTCTAGCTATTCCACCACTGAAAAAAGTTATAAGTGTTTTGATCCTACCACCAATAAAACCAATGTTATTGTCGACGTCTCTTTTTTTTTTGTCTCCTTCCCTAACACTGCCTCAAGTGAGGGGGAGCTAGATTTTTGGGCATTGATCTTTTTCCAACGCTGGAGGACATTTCTTCTACTTCTACGGACCTGTTCCTGGAGCACCTTCTACACCGCTTGATTTGCCACCAGTTGAGTCAACCCCAACACCAACACCAACACCACCCCTCTCTGTGTTTATACTAATCGTACAAAAGCCTCTATTTAGACTCGTCACAATGCCCCTACCGTCGAGCCCACCACCCCATTGCATGTCTTGGAGTCTGCTCTGACCGAAGCCCGATACGATGCTCTCTCCAGTTACGGAGGTCACTCCTAATGCGAGTGAAGATTTGTATCTCCATATTAAGCCCGTCCTAAAAGGCTGTTGTCATGGACGAAATGAATGCCCTTCGACACAGCCAAACTTGGGATGTGGTTGATCTCCTCTGAGAAAGAATGTGGTGGGTTCTAGGTGGATTTTCAACATCAAATTTAACTTTGATGGATCCTCTTGTTGGTTGAAATTTGGTCGGTCGCTATCAAATAGTTTTAACTTTAATTATATATATATATCAGATATACGCGATATATTTGGTCTCATTTATAATTTTAATTTTGAAATAAATGAGACCAAATAGATCGCGTATATCTGATAGTTTAGATAATTGAACACAATACCCCAAATGAAACACTATCTCGAAAGATAAGCACACCACTTGATATTGGACTCAATCATTTAAACTAAGAAATTTATGACTCTATTTCAGTGGCAAAAGAAAAGATCCACTTTGGTTATGACATTTTCTCTGCCATTTGAAGAATTTCTGGAAGTCTGTGACGTCCCGTGCCTTATAATTTCAGCGAAGTACTCAAGTTAATGCACTAGCCTCATGAACTGGGCATCCGTTGAAATTTACTCATATGAGTTTCTTTGTCTTAAATTTTGTGCTTTATTTTATTATTATATAATTGCAACGTTTCAAAAAATTTTGATTTCCCTTGAAATTTTGACGAAATTTTATTTTGTTTGAAGTTTAAATTAAAGATTGTGAGAGTGAAATTTCAGTTTTGTTCACGGCCACACTCAAAGAGGAATGAAGCGTAGGACCCGGTTCGAAATTGGAGGGGTTTGATATCGCATCGAACTTGCTTCGATAGACCGCTCCTAACCTACCACATATATTAGGGGTCTACCCTACTTTAAATTTTGAAGATTTTGGAACCTCCCTATTTAAGAATGATTAGACAAGAGATTTTAGAATCAAGGGAGTAGTTGCTTAATCCTGCCCAAGAAAGAGACGAGTAAGGTATATTAACGGAAGAGCAGTAGTTTAGCCCATGTGAGACATGGACACACTACCAATGTATGAGAAAATAACTAATTGATCAAAGAGGTAGAGAGGAACTAATCTCCAGTAGAGTAGCCAAAATTTGTCAGTCGCTTTTGAAAATAATTTAATTTAATATATATGTAATTTTTTATTTTGAAAAATAGTATTTTAATTTGAAAAAATGAGGTTGAATGGATCTCATACATTTAATAGTTTAAATGGTTGATCATGATACCACAAATAATACACTACTCCGAGGGATAAGCATATCATTTGTTAGTACGCTCAACTACTTAAACTAAAAGTTTATAACATATGTCTGGTCTGCGAAACTTTTATGTATGACCGACAAGTTCCATGCCTAATATAAAGATTAGTTATGGTTTATATTACCTGGATTATTAAATTCCCTATAGAGACAAACCCTTATAATTAATTACATCTCAAATGACCGAATTCATTTAAGAAAAACTCTCAATTAGGATCAGTGGTTTCGTCTTCAAGATTTCAAAATTTAAGTTTTCAAGGTGGACATGGAAAATCAAGTGGGAAATGACCAAATATCAGCAGTTATTTATAAGTCCAAAGAAGTGAAAGATTGGGAATGTCACGGATTAGAGGAAAACCTCGGTAAATTCTCAATCAATCATACTGCTTGGCTTTATGTTTTAGAAATGATATTTATTTGATGTTTACTCATGTCAATTATTAAAATTAGGGCTTACATTTGCATGATATCCGTCACGCAAATAACCTAGAGAGAAAACTAGGAGACTTTACGCCGCGTCAGGCAGATAACCTTGGAATCCTACAAGCAAAAGCCTAAAAGGCAAGGTGAGGATATATGCTGCACTAGGCGGGCCACCTCAAAGTCCTATGGATTTATTTATGTTTAAACAAAGAAAAAATAGTTGACGTAGATCCGCCTCGTTGTTGAGTCTTGATCGTCGCCCTCCGTCTGCTTGGTTCCTCGTTGCAACGGCTCCAGGTTTAGGGTTTTACATATGATTTGATTTTCTATTATATTCTATTATTTAATTCAATTAAATGCATCAGTTTTTGTGTGTTTCGTACGTGCTGGAAATTATATTAATGTGTATGTTTTACTTAGCTAAAATCAACGTCCCGGACGCGCTTGTGCGATCCCTTTCGTCATTCGGGGTCGTCCGGCTAAACCATAAAGGGTGTTGCATATTTGTGTGAACATATTGTGTCTGTGGATGTGAACGACTAAACCATAAAGGGTTCTCCTAAGGCCTTGAGATCCTATGGGAACTCTCCTAGGCTTCCACATGTTGGTATTGGCCACTCAACCCAATAGTAATGGCTTGTGCTCCTAGCCACTCAATCAAATGGTGATGACCTGTAGCCCTAGCCACTGAATCAAATGAGGATGCCTTGACACCACCCATTTGAGGCCTCCCAAAAGAGCTAAGAGGTGGTTTGAGCTTCTAAATGAGGCGGGCTCCATCACTAGTCTTCTAGGATATTCAATAAGAAAATCCTAAAAATAGATCCTAGGCTCTAAGAGAAAGTGTTAGACCTCATCAAAAATGAGGTCAACACATCTGAATGCAACAAGGTTCGATTGGTCGTCAAAGGATATTTACAAGCTTATGGGGTTGGCTATGAATATACATTTGCTTTGATTGTTAAACTCAATATCGTCTGGGTCCTATTCTCTCTAACCATGAATCTAGATTGGCTCTTACTTCAGTTGGACGTTAAGAATTCTTGCTGAGGAGGTTCACATGTCTCTCCCATCGGGATTTAACTCGACTTCTCCCAGTGAACAAGCTCTATGAACTGAAACAATCCCCAAAGCGTTCGACAAATTTACACAAGTTGTAGCGGATCATGGTTTCTCTCAGACCCAATCTGACGATAGGGTATTGTTTCATCATTCATCCGGTGATCTATTGCCATCCTCGTCGTCTATGTTGACGATATCGTGCTCACAAGTAATGATCGATCGACCTTAGAGTCTCTAAAGGGAATCCCCGCCACATCTTTTGAGATGAAAGACTTGGGTTCTCTCTGATATTTCTTAGGCACGAAAGTAGCTCGATCCTCTTAAGACATTTGTATTTGCTAGTGTAAAACCAAGGCTAATCTACTTCTTTGCAAGCAAGTAGTTGTAACGATGAATAATTTTTTGAAGTTTCTATTGTCGTTCCTATGAGCAAAACACGATACTAACGACTGGTGAGTAAGCTCATTTACCTTGCCCATACACATCAGACATTTGACGTTGTTAGTGCCCTAAGTCAATTTATGCATGATCCCTACGAGCATCATCTCATCGTTGCCCATCGAATTTTTCACTAGCTAAAAGACGCACCAAGATCGAGTTTGTTTTTCACTCGTCACACATCTCACTGTTGTGATTTATACGAATGTTGATTGGGTTAGGTCCATTCATAATCAACAATCTATCACAGGTTATTGTTCCTTCATGTGGAGGAACCTCATCACTTGGAAAACTAAAAAATAGTATGTTATTGCTCATAGTAGTGTTGAAATGGAGTTTTGATATATATATCTTTGGGCGTGTGAAGCCTTCTGGTTGCGCATCATGTTCCACAAGTTACGTATATTGATCACCATTCCTCTGCCATTTTTTTATGACAATAAAGACGTCATTAAAATTGCTCATAATTCAGTTCAACATAATCGTGCCAAACATGTGGAGATTGATCATCAATTTATCAAGGAAAAACTCGATTCTGGGCAGATTTTGTTTTTTGCTTGTCTCATCCACTAGTCAATTGGTCGATATTTTCACAAAAAATCTTTCTAGACCGTTTGATGATTTCAAGTCCAAGTTGAACATGATTGACATTTATGCTTCAACTTAAAGGAAAGTGTTAGAAGTTATATTAGAACTTTATTTATTTTCTATTATCACAATTTTATTTTCTGTCATCTCATATTATTTTCTATTATTTCTTTTTATTTTATGTTGTCTCTTATTATTTATTTTCTTTTATTTTCGTTAAATTATAAAATTTTCTATTTTTAGTTTATTTAGTTTGATTAGCGTAATCTTAAACATATGAGTATTATTTATTTATCAAATATAGAATTCTAGTAACTTATATTTAAGTCAACAGGGAGAAATATCAGAGGTTTGGAAAAATGAGCCAAATACCTTTATTGATAAAAAATGTTGGTTTAAATACAGCTTATTAGAATCATAAACTTAGAAAATAAATAACATTCATATCTCCAGATTAGACAAATCAAATAAAATAAACTAAAACAAAAAACTCCTAAAATTAGCCGGAAATAAAAGAAAGTACATAAAAAGGAGATAGCAAAAAATAAAAAAGAAATAATAGGAAATATATAAAATATTAATATAACTTCTAGCACTCCCCTCAAGTTGAAGCATAGAAATCAATCATGTTTAACTTAGACTTGAAAATCATCAAAAACATCGGCCGAGGAAGATTTTTTTGTCAGAATATTGGTCAGTTGACCAGCAGATGAGACAAACAGAATACAAAGCGCTCCATAATTGAGTTTCTAATTGATAAAGTGATGATCAATATCTGCATGTTTGGTATGATCATCTTGAAACGAATCATGAGCAATGATGATAGCGGTTTTATTGTTACAAAAAAGCTGCAGATGAACGATGATTGGTATATGTAACTTGCAGAGCATGATGCACAACAAGAGGGTTTCACACACACCCAAAGACATACAACAAAACTTGGCTTTGGCACTACTGCGGGCAACAACAAACTATTTTTACTTTTCAAAGTGAAAATGTTCCACCACACGAAGAAGCAATAACCTAAGGTAAATCGTCGATCATAAATTGACCCGGCCCAATCAACATCTGTATAAACTGCAATATAGCGAGAGGTGTGCAGAGGGAACAACAAAACCAAGTTTGGTGTGCCTTTTAAATGGTGGAGGATTTGATGGACAACAGTGAAATGGTGCTCTTAGAGGTCATGCATAAACTGACTTATAACACTAAAGACGTGACAAATATTCGGCCACGTATGGGGCAATACTGTGGGCAACAACAAACTATTTTTACTTTTCAAAGTGAAAATGTTCCACCACACGAAGAAGCAATAACCTAAGGTAAATCGTCGATTATAAATTGACCCGGCACAATCAACATCTGTATAAACTGCAATATAGCGAGAGGTGTGCGGAGGGAACAACAAAACCAAGTTTGGTGTGCCTTTTAAATGGTGGAGGATTTGATAGACAACAGTGAAATGGTGCTCTTAGAGGTCATGCATAAACTGACTTATAACACTAAAGACGTGACAAATATTCGGCCACGTATGGGCAAGGAAAATGAACTTACCACGAGGCGTTGGTAGTGTGCTTTGTTCACTGAAACAACATTGGGAACTTCCAACAATTTCTAATTGGGGTCCATCGGGACAACTATTAGTTTGGAAAGAATAAGATCATTCTTGGTCAATAAATCCATCACATATTTGTGCTCTAACACACAAATGCCCCAAGAGGACCAAGCTACTTAAAAGGCCTTGAGGGACTCCAAGGCCGACAGATCATTATTCTGAGCACGATGTCATCTACATTGATGATGAGGAAGGCAATTTGGTCATCGGACGAATGACAAAAAACAACGTATGATCATACTAGGCCTGAGAGAAACTATGACCCATTAAAATTTGGGTAAACTTTTTGAACCAAGCATGTGGGGATTATTTTAATCTGTATAGGGACTTCCGCATTCGATACACTTGTCCACAGAAAGAAGCCGAGTCAAATCTTGGCGGGAGAGACATATAAGTGTTACTTCAGCAAAACATTAAGAATGATTTTCTTAACGGCGATCTCGTTGAGAAGGTAAAAATTATTTCAAATATTTTATTAATTGAATGTAAGGTACAAATCCAATCACAAAGAGTACAAATGAGGCTAGTTAAAGATAAACTAAACTTACAGAAACATATAAACTAAACTAAAAAATTTGACATCTATCGCACAAAATGGGTTGCATACTGCTTGAGTTAGGGCACCTATGAAGTACGAACAATGACACTGGCACGAAACAAATATAATATGACAACACGACATACTTACAAAAAAAGATAGACACAACATGAACACATTTTTTATATTTAATAAATTATATTAATATAAATGCATATTTTCAATATTTTTTTATTAAAGGCATCACAAATTAAATATACAATTATTAAAGAAATTTTACAACGATAAAAACTTGATTTTTGGCAATATCAAGATTATAATCAAAATCTCAAAAAAATCATTAGATCACTTAATACCAATTATATCCAAAATAAAATGAAACAAAATATAACTATAAAATCATCACTAAAAAGAGTTAATGCATTCAATAGTTGTATCATCATTCGTGTTATAGCTTCATTTCCTTCATCAATGCTGTTTTCATATTTACCAACGAAAAATATCATTTCTAAGCATGAATCATCAAGAAAAAGATTAGCAACTTCAGTATTCCAATATCATTGTAGCTAATGCATCTCTACCAACATTAAAAAATTGTTTGCCTGAGAATATTTTGGGCTCCTAAATAAAAGATGAAGATTAATATGAACAAATATCAAATTTTCACCTCGTTGAAGAGTGATTTCTGTTCATCCTAAATAAATTAATAAAATATTATATACTTCAATTTCTTTCACAATAAGAAGATGAACATGATCGAATCAATAATTTGAAAGATAAAACTTCTAATCGTAAGAAATTTGCTCCATAATCATCCACCATGTCTTTCCATCCATAATAGCTCCATAAGTTATGAAGTCATGATAAATGAAAGCACTAAATCCAAAGAAAGTAGCCAACTCCAAATTAATAATTGATATATCTTTAACATTTGAAAAAAATACTATTTAAGTATTTGATTCTCTTGATTGATATTTCCATATATTTATATGAAACAACACGGTTTAGAACTTCACTTAGCCAAGTATGAATGCAATATCTAACGAAAAAAGTGTACTCATAAGTGACTAAACTAGTAATTTAAAATGAAAAAAAAAACATCAAATCAAATCATACCTTGTATTGAGAGAGTGAACTAAGCAATGAAGAGACATGCTTCTTTTATTTCATTTTTCTATTTGAATATCATATACAACTTTATAAAAAGAGGAATATTTATTATTTTTCTTTCTCTTGCATCAAAATATAATATTTTTCAGAATTTCTATTATAAAATCCCACATATCATTTATAAGATAGAGAGAAAATTTATCTGTATCGGTCGCCATTAGTATCATATAAAAGTTCTCTAAAAGCAATAATATAATTCATTTTGTCCCATCACAAATCATCCAATTTTTTTTTTCACAAATTGTCTTGTTCATACATCTTCACAATACACGCTCCACTTATCATTGATCACAATTATTTGAAGCTCTTATTTTATTGTTTTGAATCTCCAAAGCATGAATATACTTGATGCAGAACAAGTACCCCTAATAGTCAATACTTTTAACTTTACAAACTCATTGAACAATGACAATCTAATTGAAAATTCATAATGAAAATTTTTAAAAAATTGACATCTATAATGTTAATATCCAACTAGATTGCTCATAAGTGATCTCATTTTCTTTTATCTATTTCGAGCACATATATTCTTTGGAGCACATATTCTTTGGAGTACATATATTCTTTATGAGAATATTGAGTATCAATCAATGCTCCTGCAGCTTTAAACAAGATGTATTATCAATGATTACTTTAACTACTTTATATGAACATGTCATAATTACTTCTTTAATTTTATTGGCAATATAAAATTTATCTTTAAATATTAATCCAATTTTTGTGATACCTATAAAATTAATAAGAAGTTTTCATTGAGCATTTGTTCAGCCATCACGAATTATAACTCATTTTTTATTCCAACTCTCTTTTGTAGGCTCAAGCATTCTTTCAACATTATCCTCTCTTTTTGAAGCAATATTATTCTTCACAAATTATAATTAGGAGGAATATATCCAGTAATTGTGTTGTTAGTTACATATGAGAATATATTATAATAATATGAAATTGTTGCCAAATGGAATGTACAGTTGTTATATTCTTCAAGTGAATAATCTCCAGCTTGCAAATTAAATATTTTTTCAATAGCACTATTGTCCAACATTTTTCCTTTCTAAGGATCATGATCATAATCATCTGTTCTAAATAAATGTTCACTTAAGTGAAAAAGAAAATTACTTCCGCACTTCTTAAATGCAACATTCTTCTTTCTCTGATCTATATCAGAGTCCA
>NEWO01000080.1:1106711-1127497 GCA_003013225.1 Phalaenopsis aphrodite
CTTTCCTTTGCAAAACTGACAAATTCTATCCCACTTTCTCTAATTTGGTGACATATGTCTATAAAGACTTTATCATCCTCTATGGAATTGTTACCAATCAAATTAGAGAAACTTGTAGAAACCATTATCCTATTAATCGATCACATAAATTATAAACATATAAAATTTCTAGAGAGAGAGAGAGAGAGAGAGAGAGAGAGAGAGAGAGAGAGAGAGAATATATCCCATAGATGAGCAATATTTAAAGAGAAGATTATATTAAAAATCTATTTGATGTAGATAGCCAAACTTTAAAGAATCTACAAAGCTAAGCTTTAAAAGCAGAAAGATTGAGCAATTTGAAGTTTGGACACTTGGCAATGATATATGTATACATCAATAAACAAATTACAAATTACTATATATATATATATCAAGATTGGATACTACGTATACATAAAAAGGAAATATTTAAGGCATCATCTGTGTTATACATTTGTGCAATTATAGAAAAGGTAGACTTGTTCAAAATATTGGAGTTCTTTGATATTGCCGAAGCATAAATTATAGGCAAGAAGAAAATGTAGAGGTGTAACTACTTAGTTGAAAGAAGTTTCAAATGACATTCTAAAACCAAGAAAGCTAGATTATTAGTCTGCAAAGCGTACTTAAATATGCTCTTCTAACAAAAATATTTCAAGTGTTAACTTATAAGAGAATCAACAGCTTAACTTACAAGAAAATTTTCAGAAAAAATGAGCATGGAAGTTAATGAAAATGCATATGAAAGCAAAACATTCACAAATGAATACCTCCAAGTTAAAAATCCATATAAACAAATTAAAAGAAAAAAATAACAGAAACAAACTACATTTGTTTTATTATCAAAATAAATAAATAAAATCACTATATTTACCTAAATAATGGCTCAAACCACTCAGTTGTTAAACCCTAAAAAGGGGAAAGCTGATTTACTTGAATGAAGACGACAAACACTAGGAACGAATAGAACGATGATATGAATCACATCAAAGAATCACCTTTTCGATCAGTGCTACTTGATGACTAACTCGTTTTGATTAGGGCCGATCGACAATGGCTCACTTCGATTAGTTGCTCTCACAATTGAAGTAGCTATCCTGTCTCGATAACTCCTTGCAATTGGAACGAGATGACAATGAATAGGTGATTGTGAGAACTATGCTATATTGAGAATTGTTCGAGAGTGCCGCAACTTCAAATTTGAGTTGCCACTTCGGCTTTTGCTTCAACGTAGGGCTAATTTATGCTCGAGCAACAGAGAGCTCTGGCATTAATAAATATCAAGTTAATCGTGTACTGACCCGTGGTGAAGCCATGTTTGTGTCTAACATGGGTAAAACACCTATTTTGGGGTGCCCGTGCTTCAAAGCATATCACTTTAGTAAATAACTTGACCGTAGCTAGTTGCACACCAAAACTAAATTTCCTCATAATCAAATATTTTTTTGTGTGAAAAAACATAGTTATAAAATGAGCTTTATAACATTTAATGAATCCACCGCTCTATCTTTACTTAATAAATCCACTTGCATGAAAAATGAGAACAACATCTAGAAGGGAACCAGCTCCCTTTTTTCTCTTCCTAACAAGAGTGATCTCCCCTATCATAGCATCTTGTTAGACACTAGTGTCTTTAGATCTCATCAAAGTGGGCTTCTGTTTATTAATAGTGGCTGCAATATAACAATAGGCATTGGAGAACTAATCCCAATAACCATACTAGTTAATAAGTTCTTTCTTAGAAATTACTTATGTCTAATGTTCATGATCATTGATTACAGATCAAAGGAGAAATGAGTTGCTGTCAAAGAGTTGGATCACTTGATCAAGAGCCTTCAATACTAACTTATCCAAAAATTTAATTCATCCTAAATTTCTCCCAAAACATATTAAATTTGACTTTTCTCCATATCTTCTATATAATATGTATTTTATTTGATCCTGAATTTTCTATATTTTCTCTACATAATAAGATGCATAATCAATTTGAAATTAATCAAACTAAAAAATATAAGATGTTTTAAGTTCACACTCCTATTCTCCCCCCTTCTTTGTTCATTTTTACAAATTTCACTTTGTTTAATGAGCGAGTTATACCTTTGTTTTACTTTGTTTTTTGTTCTATGTTTTAACTATCAACACCCACTGCTCCCCTATATTTTTAGACTTATTAGCATTAGAGATTTAAACACATCATGCCCCCCCTCCCCACACACACTCCGAACCCCCGCTTCGTTTATTGCTCTTGGGTGGTTTGTGTTTCAAGTTTTACAACATAGTATCAATGTTAATGATATGACTACGGGCTTTGAAAATTCGAATGCCCCAGCCTCTTGAAAAGAAAGAGAGTATATCGTGACTCCTGAGGTTCCGAGTCAAATTTTCAAAAGATAAATGAAATAGTAGATAAGACACTATCCAGAGATTTCACATTCATTTTGCGATGACTTTTAAATTGAGTTTCAAGTCCCTATGGTTAATTATCCCTCCCGATAGAGAAAACACATTTGATTAAGGCTGGTTATTAGACGTTAAATATTCGAACTTAGCATATAGTAAAATAATTTAGATTCTAAAATTATAAAATTATTAATCTCAACTTAGAGTAGGGGTATAAACAAGCCTAGTCGAGCTCAAACCGCCCTCGGCTTGAGCTTGATTAATTAATCAAGTCTGAGCTTGAGCTTAAGCTTACTTCTATGAGATCAAGCCAGCTTACGAGCCAGCTTGTTTATTATTTAAGAAAGAAAATAATATTAATTCAAACTAACGTTATAATAAGATGATAAATAAAATGAGCAATTAAGAGATAAATAATAAGAAATTCATTGTTATAAAATGTTAAATTTTATTTTATTTTTACATTATCAAAGATATATTTTTAAATTTTAATATATTTTGAATATATTTTATATTAATTATTTTTTGAACGGTCAGCTCACGAGCTAACGAGTCTAGTCGGAGCTAGGTCAAGTTTAGCTTTTTAGCTTCTCGAGCTCAGTTCACGAGCCACTTATTCAATCGAGCCTGAGCTTGAGGTTGAGCTTACTTTTACAAGTTTAAGCCAGCTCATGAGCCAACCTGTTTATCATTAAAGAGAGAAAATAATATCAATTCAAGCAAATCTTGTAATAAAATGACTAAAAAATGAGTAATTAAAAGATAAATAGGATTGCAAATGAACCAATGCACTTGATGAATAACTCTAAATCATTCAATTAACAGAAAAAATTAGTAAATAAAAAAGTTTAATTATTTGATGTTCATATAACAATTAGTAAAATGTCTAATAACATTGCTTTTAATTATTTGAAATACTTTGATATTGATATTCGATATTTAATTAGATCTTGCAATTCGAACATTAATAGAAATAAACTTTGTCCGCTCCAATCCTAACGATGAAAAGATTGAATTAATTAAATAAAAAATGTTTAGTCTTGTCAACACCAGTTCCTATGAGAAGAGAGATTGAACTCGTCGAATGTGGGACTTAAGACGTTATTCTATAGAAGAAGATCTGCTCAAAAGCGTGTGCAAATTAACACATTTAACGCGACTTCAAAAATACAAGTTTTGTGAATTGTAAATAATTGTGTTTTCAAAATAATCATGCATTATTTTAGAGTATATTAGGTTTGAGTTTAAGCATGCATTTGTACTGCGCAATACTTTAAGACATAATTTTAGAAATCTTCATATTAGTATCAGAACACATCTGATATTAAAGTTGATTAGCATGCACATTATTTGGAGTAAATTATTTCAAAAATAATATTAAATCAGCCCGGGCCATATAAGCACTTAGCAAACTAGTTAGAGCACATTCAAGAATTTTAAAATTATTAGTTTGAGTTAATTTTAAATAACTTTGCACGCATTTCAGAGCATATTAGATTTGATCTTAAATGTATGTTTAACCAACACAACATTCTCAAGTGTTTGTGTTTAGTGAATTAAGACAAACACCCAAATTTGAGTTGATTTAAATACATTTGCACACATTTTAGAGCTGAACAGATTTGAGCTCGTGCAATATTCTCAAGCGCTTAAATTTAATAAATTAAGACAAACGATAAAATACATGTGAGTATTTAACTTTCATTAAGGGGCTGTTTCATTGGAAAAAGTTGCAGTGTACCGTAATTCTTTCTAATTAATATTTGTTTGGTACGAAGAATTACAAATAAATTTAACTCGCACTACCTGAATTTGTGTCATTTTGTTGGAAGGATTTGCAGTGTATGGTAATCAAGAGCTCAAACATAGGTGTAACCCGTGCAATATTCTCATTATTATATATTTTATATGAAGAATTATAAATACAATGTAAAGTATGAATGAATTTAAGGTTCACACCTTAGGTCATTTTGGCTAAATTCAGAATTCAGTTGAATCTGAGTTACGCCAAAAAATGCTATCGGCAAGCCACCGCAGCCACCAACATTCGTCGACGTCGCCTCCAACCGTATGTCATCACTGGTTGTATGTCGTTGAAGTCCTAGGTGGACTGCTGCAAATCACCACTGCAGACGATGGCAACATCAACTGCCTATCGCTACCACAGTTGTTGATTGTCCGCCACTGGCCTTCTGTCGTCCCCGACCGCTTGCCAGCCCCCCACCGTAGTAGGACAAAAAAATATATTTTGAAATACATTATTTCAATCCACTTCAAAACAAACAAAAAAATATAAAGTCCTATGTTTATTTTACAGTGAATCAAATAACTCTAAAATATTTCAAATATATTGTAATCAGAGTACTCTGCAAGCCTTTTACACTGTATTAGATTTTGAGCTATTTCATTTTGTTTCAGCCGAGTTTTAACTAAGTCCAAATAACAACAGTCTCCCAGCATCCTCCTCACTCAAGGGACTACATCTGGAGTATGAGCCTACCCAACACGCCAAAAGACGTGCATGGTCGATATCATGAGAAACCACAACAGAAATTTTCAAAACCCACCATGCCAAGAAATGTGCACATGAAGTGCCTACAAGCAAACTTCAAAACACAAACATTTCCGCATTGTGTCGTTAGTGTCGCCTATAAGTTTGCTTCGCCATCAAAGAAAAGCGAGCACGAGTTTCACTCGTCGTGCCAAATACACTACAAAAAAATCAAGTCGTAAGCATCACCTACAAGTTTTCCGGACAATATTAAAAAAAACATGCACAAGTTTTGCTTGTGGTGCAAAACACATTGAAAAAAAAATTGTTTCGCAAGCTTCGCATATAAGTTTCCATGACCACACTAAGTAAGGCGTGGTGAATTTCGCTAATCCAGCCAAACACGTCATAAGCAATATTTTATGGTTTAGAAAATAACACTTTTATACTTTGTCGCGATGGACTAAGCGAACAATGTCGACGTGCGAATTTTAAGAAAATCTCTTCTCTTTTTAATTTCTCGGGTAACGAGAGATAAGAGAGATGGTATACTCTTGCGTAGAGAGAAAAAACATAAGAGAGAAGAGGGAGGGCTCCGCTCTCTCAATTGAGAGAGTAAAAGAAGAAAGAGAGTTTTGGAAGAAACCAACTTTACGTGTAGCAAAGAAAAAATAAAAGGAGAGAGAGGACTTGGATGGATAGTTGCAAAGTAATGGGTTGGTTGGAGAGGTTGGTTATTAAGCTTAAATGATAGAAACGAGTAATAGAAGGGAGGTTGCAGCTTCCTAGGCTGTGGGAAGAAGTATAGCAGCAGGAGAACTAGGTGTTGGGAGTAAAAGGGCCTGGACGGATAGTTGGGGAACTTGAGTTTGCTGTCGATGGGAGGTGGCTGCAGTGAAATGTGTTGGTTTCAATTAAGAGCGGAGGGATGGGTCGTCTGTCATGTGAGAAAGTAAAGGGGCAAGAGGTGTTATGTGTGGGATGAACAACATCATTGCATTCGGTTGTGATGAGGAATTCAGTAAGAGAATGAGAAGGGATTTTTTGAAAAAATAACATTTTTTATTTTCTTTACTTGCTCTTGTGTGAGAAGGACGGCAAGAAAGATTTTTTTTCCTTTCTCTTTTTTTTATTTTTGTCTCCCAAGCCATCAATTAAAACGATTCTTTAACTTTATTTTTAGAAATATGTCTAATGACTCATTCAATACCAATTTAAATCTCAATTAATATGAATATTACTAAAGAAAATTTGAAAATGAATCTTAAAATTATAATTATTAATATATAGATATATAAAGACATGGCAATTAATATATATTTATATATAAATATAAAAATACAAATGAATATTAACTTCATATAATAAAATTAACTATTTAATCAATCGAGTCACACCAAATGAACCCCGATTCAAAAAGCGAATAAGCTCGTTTGATCCATCTCAATAGCCCGAGCACGCACGCAAAAATTGTTTTACAAAAATAACTTATTTTTAGAGTTTTGATAACAATCCAAATAATTTCAAAATTTGATCACACAACTGTCACATTTGATTCTTGTCGATCTCGTCACGTCTAATGAACTTGTCTAACGGTATAGTGTGTAGGTTAACAAATACCCTCCAATAAGCACGATATATGTCTAGAGCGGATTATGTTTGTTACAAAAAGGTTAAGCCTTACTATGGACAAATTTTTATTGGTGTAAAACTTTAATCGTCCAAAAATTTAACACATTTTATTCTCTTTGCTTTATGGTGCAGAATGTTGGCTTATAAAAAAGAAGCATAAAACTAAGATAAGTGTTACTGAGATGAGAATACTTAGGTGGATGAGTGGCTTTACACATACAGACAAAATGTAAAATAAATATATCCGTGAAGTTGTTGTTGCTCCAGTGATAGACAATATTAAAGAGAGAATTATCTTTAGAAGGTTTGGCCATATTAGACGCCAATCATCTAATGATCCTACTAGGAGAGTAAATGTTTTAGATTTGATTTCTGATAAGAAATGTAGAGGTAGAACTAAAAAGACTTCAGCGTATTGTATAAAAAGTGATCTTAATTTATTAGAATCAAATGAAGATATGTCACTCAATAAGACATAATAGAAAAAAAGGATACCTGTAGCCAACCCCACTTAGTGGGAGAAAGGCTTTGTTGTTGTTGTATTATCTTTACATCTTTTTTATTCAAATGCCTAATATGTACATCGGTATTATGATAATATATTACGTTAACTAATTCTATAGAAGATGGTTAATTGGAGGGCAGGCATGCCACGTGATGAGCCCACTAAAGAGGTCATTTGACCCATTATAGACAGACATGATCCTTAATGGGTTATTGATATAAGCTATAGATTTGGGCAGTACAAGAATATAATGAAAGAGCACAATGCATATGGTGATTCTTAATTTTCAAAGAGCTGACAAAATAAGTGAAGTTTATTAAA
Organism: Phalaenopsis aphrodite; assembly: GCA_003013225.1. Taxonomy (NCBI): domain Eukaryota; kingdom Viridiplantae; phylum Streptophyta; class Magnoliopsida; order Asparagales; family Orchidaceae; genus Phalaenopsis; species Phalaenopsis aphrodite. The sequence continues at coordinate 1,114,082 of NEWO01000080.1, forward strand.
TTGAAGTGCTAGGCGTTCAACATGTTGGAGTGTATTATGGATAATGTAAATTATGAGTTTTATGATATTTTGAAGTCCACTGTGGATGTTGAAAAACAGGTTGAGCAGTCAGAATTATTAGGTCACATCTACTATAGCAGAATTTACCAGAATTTTCTGGTATTTATACTGTGGCGTGTGTCTAGTTCTCCGCTTGGATACCTCATATAGGCTCTATATATCTTACAAGCACACCAGAATACACTAAAGAATGTAGGGGTTTATGAGACTGTGTATGCTTCTATGTTTAGCTTTGAGATTATCACTCATTCAAGGATCAGAGAGGTAATTAAATTTTGGGATTCTACCACAAATACATGTTAGTGGGTCCCGATAGGTTGACAATTACACTGTAGAAAGTATATGTGATATATGGGTTGTCAACGTTCGGTTGTCATTACGAAGAGTACATCTCAGTTGATGAAATGTTATTCAGTCAATAATATTCTACTAGGGATAGATGAGGTGAGTTTAATTTGTTGATACTATTTCTAAAAATTTTATATTATTATCAGCAAGTTTAAACATTAGCAAGACTATTGATGCGCTTTCTGACCACTATCCTGTTGGAAATTTGGATTCAGTTATTTATATGACGACGACCTGGACCAACATATGGTGATGTTAAACGATTCATTTGAATTTGGTGCGTCAAGAGCAGACGACCTAACAGAGCCAATTGCAGAAGTTTCTATAGATATCGAGTGGATGTCCCCGACTACTCCTGATAAGAATGAAAATTTATTTTTAATAGGATTTTTGGTCACATGGCAATAAATTTTTTTTTTTTTTTTTGTCATTCTACCAAAGGGAGTTCCATCAAATCCAACACATTATTAGCAACTAACTTGACATCTCATGGAAAATGGATTTTTTTAAATCTGGTGATCCTTAACAGGATATATAAAATTTTTAAGGCAGTTTCAAAGTCAATCTCTCTTGATATTCAAGATTTTCAAATCTCACATTATATTCATATTGGATTCATATTTATGTTCGAGGGAGATTTAGTTGTCTAGAGTATCATTCGTTCTTTTTAAAAAGAGATTAGCCTATTATTATGCAACTGTCACGGGCGAGAACTAGCTTAGAGTAACAAAAGAGTGCATCTTTTATCTTCACTCTCATTTGATCATGGATTGATTTATCTTGGTGCATCAGCCACCTATTGACAACATTCCTCACAATCTAATCGGAGTTGATTTAGTTGATAACGTAAATTGGAGAGGCAAGTGTATTACTTTTTAGAAGGCGATCATCATGAGTCAACGAATATTTCAACAAGATGTGACTCAAATGATTGTGCTTTCACTATGGCCGATCTATAATTTTGTTGACTTATAATCCTAATATGGTTGTTAGACAATACAGCTTTTCTTGCGCAATTACGTATAAAAAATTACCCCATATTTCTAATATTATTTATGTTGATCAGATAAGATTTGTTATCTTGAAGAAGTGCATGAATGTTGATTTCATAATGTAAATGCATTTTTCTTCGGCTTGACATTAATTTTATACTTTCCTAGCTAAATCAAAATATGAGCGGCTGACACAATTACTAAATATTTCTCGAGAGTAGATGACCCAACGTAAATACTTCACAGTCTGATGATGTTAGAGGTTGTATATATATTCTCTCTTTTATAATAGTGTTTAATTGCATTAATTTAATAGCTCGCCATTCTTATTTTTTTATTATTTTAGCATCCTCATATAATTTTATTTATATTGCAATTATGGATGAGAAGACTGAAGGCCTCTCATATTTTGTGCTAGAGGTATTATTTTTACTCTCTTTTTAATAGTATTACTAAATTGCATTAATTTAAATGTTCTTCATTCTTAATTTTTATTACTTTATCATCCTCATATAGTTTTTTTTTTTAATAAATCAGAAGAGTGAAGATAGTATCAAGGGAGACAGTAACTCTTCCAACAGTTAGTACGATTTAGGGAGTTATTTCCGCATACTATTGAGATCACTTTATCGGCAGGTAGATGTGTGCAGTTTCAACATAATGTTCTCCTTGTGCTTTCACAGGTTGAATATCTAATAATAGTTCATGTCGATCTATGATGTTGGATGAGATAGTCCTTACTCCTCGGATATTAGGGGACTAAGTGTCAACTTCTTTTGGGAGATCCGATGGAAGTGTCACCAATAGATATATCCAACATTAATATTCCCGCACATCTCTCTTTTATAGACACTCTTTTCCTAATAATCTACTTTTCATCATTTTGGCTAAATGAGTCATTTGCAAGACAACACTACTCCATAAGTGGTGACATCACTGCCCCATTGGTGGTGACATCATTGCCCCATTGTGGTGATATCACTGCCCCGTAGACAATGATATCACTGTAAATGACCTACCTAGTCAAAATGATGAAAAATAGATTATAAAAAAATATTGTCTATGATAGAAACATGTGTTAGAAATAATAGGATCAAATGTATTCATCGTTGACAAACTTCCACCAGATCTCCCAAAAGAAGTCAGTTTTGAGTCCATTCACATCCTAGAAATAGATAATACTTCCTCTGACATCAAAGATCGGTGTGCAATGGGGCTAGTGGTACAATCCGTGGAAGCACAACAAAGTTCATTGTGTCGAGACCGCACAGACCAATACGTCGATCAAGGGATCTCACCAGTATGTAGAGATAGCTACCTAGATCACATTCTGACTGTGAAACAGTAACTTCGTCGCCTGTAATAGGCTAATTACTTCTCTGATCAATAACCGCAATACAAAGAAAAAATATTAAAATCATAAAATGAGAAAAAAAAGAATGAAAAACAATTAAATTAATGTAATTAGGCAATACTGTGAAAAAATGAAAAGAATAAAGATGTTATCTCTAATATCATCAGCCTGTAAAATACTATGTCGGGATCTCTGCCCTTGAGAAATACTCGGTGATTGTACCTGACGCTCATACTTTCGAACTTCTCATTCCATGAAATATGCAAATGATAGTCATACCCGAATCAAGCTAGTATAGCTCACTTTTATATAAATATCTGATGGAGTTACATGAAGCCTAGAATCGTTATCAACTTGAAGAAAATTTGTCCATATCATAGAAATAACATATATACGTGTCTCCGAGATAACATATTCAATCTAATAAGCATCAATAATATCGGAAACGAGGGGTAATCCACCATATGCAATTTACTGAGAAAAGCTGAGATGACTGGCAACCATATTGGGATTATACGCCCCCAAAACTATAAATCAGTCAGAGCGAAAGTATAAATATTAGGGTCACTCAAAGAAAATACTTAGCAATTCACAGTAACTGCCTCTAAAAACAAATACACATTGTTTCTGAGGTTGATGTCATTAACTATAACAACTTCAATCAAATTGTCAAAAATACAACCTATAGTCAGCTAATGCACCAAAACAAATTGATTCACAATCAAATAAAGAGAAAAGAATAAAATATGTATCAATTCTCGTTTTAAAGTAGTTGTCATGGATGACAGTTGCAAACTCTTTAAAAAAGAATGAAGAGTACTCCAAACAACCAAATGCCCGACAAACATGAATATGAATTCAGGCAAAAAATAATATCATAGCAAAATGTATCAAGAGAGAATGACTTTGAAACAACATTTAAAACCCAAAATATCATGCAAAAGATCACGAGATTTGAAGAAATATGTTCTTCACGATAAATTAAACTAACCGTTAGTAATGTGTAAGATTTAACGAAACCCCCTTTAATAGGGATGATAAATAGACAACCATGTGAGAAAAAATCATACCAAAAATATATTTTCATATGTATCGACATATGATATAAGTCATATGAAAACGCAAACTACTTCGACAGTGATTTTGACAGTAACTTGGTTTCAATTCATTTTAAAAAGTGATTAATCATTAACAAGGTTCTAAGAACTGGACCGAACATTGAACTGGTAGAATGAGATGTTCAATGTTCAAAGATTGAATCAGGTTAAACTGGGGGCTCAACCAAATGACCTAATAAATGATAAATATATTTAAAAAACAATAATGAATAAGATTTACATACCACTCAATCCTATGTACTTAAATATCTAATACCTAAAATTCAAGTTTAACATGTTAACATGTCATTTTATGTATACATGAAAAGTGAATTTCACCTTTTAAAAATTAAAATAGTAATATGGATAATTTTGGTGGTATAAATGTAAAAAAATAGAGTTTAGAGGTTAGAAATATAAATAAATAAAATTGGGCGGTATGTATGTAAATTAAATTTCTTTGTAATAGTGATGTTTTTGATGTGATAAGTGATTTGTATAAATGTAAGAGATAGAGTTTAGGTGTTAGATATGTAAATTATATAAAATTGGGTGATATGTATGTAAATGCTTTTGAAGCAACTGTTTACATAAAATTAGGTAGCAGCTATGTAAATTGAATTTCTTTGAAATAAATTACAGTGAATTATATTTGTCAATTTATAAACAATTTTATATTTTTTTTTATCCCACGTCCCAAAATAAACAATTGGTATTGCATTTTAAATTTAAAAAAAAAAAGCAAAATCCATGTACCACTGACACATGATGTAGACCCTCATGTTGCCTGTGCGTTTATTTATAAAAGCCTCCACAAACAGAACAGTTCTTTAGAAACGGAGTCGGTTTGTCGGTTCATGGGTTGAACCGATGGTTCCATCCGATATTGGGTGGTTCTATGCGGGAGGAGTTTTCTTTGTCAACAGAAACCAGACCTGTGACCTACTCATAGTCAAACCGACAAGGTTGGTCCTGATTTCTAAACCTAGATCATTGCTATGAAAAATTTCATTTTCATTGGCCTATAAGAAATGGACCAAGATCCATCCCCCATATTACAAAAGGCCAATGGCTTGCGACTGGTTGAAGCTTATGAGAGAGTTGCAATTGCATGGGAGCAAACCTCTAAGGCTATTCACATTTCTTAGAGTTGGCCTATAGTAACCCTGTCGAAGGATTCATTTAGCAAGAGTCCTTCCTCCTGAATAGCTTATGAATTTTTCTACATTAATTTGTTAATGGCTCACCACACTTTTTTAGGATGTTGAATCTCTTTGAGACGTATGATCTTATCTAATTTGTGAACCCATACAATCTGGAAGAGATCCAGAGACCTTGTAAGAAAGTGGAAGAAGTTGAAAGATGTTTTACAAAGAAAGATAGCATTAAACCCCCCCCCCCCCCCCCTTTTCCTTTTTGCTTCCTATTTAACAACTAGAGAATATGTACTAAAGAATAAATAAAATGATATATCTTAAGTTGTACTGTACTATTCTATATAGACTTATTGTTGATAGGTTTTTTGGCATGGACATTAGGCAGTCAATAAATGAAAATTTACTTAATGATGGACTAGAATTCTCTTTTTTTTGCCTTAGAAAACTGTACATCCAGCTCAGTGCGGCAGCCAGGTGGCTATTAGCAAGCTTGGAAGAAAAACTTGGGAAATGTGAAAGAGCTCGACTAGAGAACTTGCTTGGGGATTAAACTTGGCAGACTCAGTAGAACTCACGTGAAGGTTGACAAGCTCCAGAGGAAATTGTGGAGTTCTTCTGGGCGGCAAGAAACTTTCTAGCTGGTCACGTCTAAATGCATAACTAATGTGTGCTATTGGCATGATAAGAATCAGATCATTTAAGTGCATGGTAGGTCAGTTCCACCCATTATGCCCACTAAGTAATTGGGTTTTCCTGTTGCTTAAGAAAACTCATTTTTTGGATGTACACCATGGTAAATAAACAATGAAAAAAAAAGCACACATCATATATTTTCCTACAATCCTTACAATATCATGTCAAGATAAAAACAAGAGAACCAAACAAGTGAAAAATAAATCAGATCAGTATTGCAATGACTTATAATGAGAAGAAAAAAGAATAGAAAAAAATAAAAGGATGGTAGTCTGAAAACGAGGAACCTTCAGCCCTGATTTTAAACCTTTTGAATAAATTAATGAAACATAAAGAGCCAAGGGAAAGATTTCAAGCACGGTAACCAAAATTAAAACTTTAATTCCGGATTCAAAAAAATCAAACATTGACAAACTGGCATCTAAACAGCTATTTTGCAGGAATAAAGAAAAAAAAAACATGGTTTCCCAACAAGGTTTACATATCAACACCCGAATCCGTAGCAATGTAATGTAGCTCCTTGATGCCAGCGTTCCGTCCCTTGTTGATATCAGGTTCCTGTTTTGTGAAGCATAGGTGGAAACATAGATTGGAGGAGAAAAAGATACCTCAGATCCGAACCTTCGTCAGGTCCGTCCGACGAACCGTAGGGAAAAAGTGAAGGCGTGAAGGGGGATAACTGTGATGGGGTGAAAAGCCGAATGCGTGCGCCGGAAGGCAGACCAGTACGGTCCGGGCCCTCGCACCCGGAGTCGTGGACGAGCTACGTCAAGGCAGACCAGTTAGGGTTTTGGCTTCCAGAAGTGACGACATGCAGCAAAATTTCTAATTTTTTTATGTGGAAGATTTTAATACATCCCACTTAACTCTTTTGTATATAGATATCAAACACCTAAACTTAAATTTTTACATACATACCTACTTTCTATACATAAAAAGATATATTTAATTTTTTTAAATTTAAAATGATAACATTTTTATGAGAAATAAATTATTTAGGTTAAATAAATATAATAATTAAAAGTGTATGTGTTAGATATGTAAATACATAAGAATTGGGTTGTATGAATGTAACTGTCATATTTTTAAGTTTGTACAGTTTATTTCAATTTTTAAACATTTTTACAAAATTTTATTAAATTATTATTATTATTATCAATAAATTTGTATCATCATACATGAATCTTGATACCTTTTTAAGGTATAGATATTTGAATTTTAGATTTAGCATCATTCGAGCTCCAATTTAAACAAGTTTATGGTCAAGTTAAGCATCTCGAGTACACAAACTCAATAAACAATGAAAGTGATAAAATCTGAATTCAAATAAGCTTATGTCTGACACTTGAAGCATAGTTGAAGATCTTAATACACAATTTAAAAGAAAACAATCTCAAAATTTGGCTTGCTTACAATCAAATTTAGCATGCGTATAGTCAAATTTAGCAGCTCAATGAGAGGAATTCAATAATTCCTAGATCATTCAATTATGAGGTAGTTAAGTAACTAAATATTGAAAAAATTACATATGATTAAGAGAATCAATGTATGTAGTTCAATGGAGTATTTTGCGATCTTGGCTAAATTTGCTAAAATGACCCCTCACAAAATTATAAATAGGGCCCATTGTTCAATTGAATGGGTAGGAGAAGAAAAAATTGCGGTAACTATTAAAGCCCAACTTTTAAAATCTTGATAATTGTCATTGTTCATCCGAGATCACAGCCAATCACTGGAATTCGTCATTGATCTTTAAAGTTCCTCATCAACTACTACTGTTCATTGTCAATCACCAACAATAATTTTGTTTAGCCATATTACCACTCTTATAGCCATTAAAAATAGCTTTTGTAGCCAATAATGACTCTTATTGCCTCCAACAATGACTTTAATAGCTTTATTATGATTGTTATAACCACTAATTATAGCCACTACGATTGTTATTGCAACTAAATTGATTTCTATGATTAACTATGACTTATGTGGTTAATTAAGACTTTTATAACTCTACCATGACGATCGTAGTCAAACTATATCAGTTACAGTCCCTAGCACCCTTGTATTATCATATATATTAGGTTATTTCAAAACAATTAAGATTTTAACATCTTATAATCTCGATTTCCATAATTTTGGTGAAGAGTGGACTTTTGTACTCTTGATTACAAAGTATAGTTTTTTAATTGAGCTATATCATGTGATATTTTTCTTTCCAGAATTCTTTCACTTAAAAATTCTTAATGACTCTTACATTTTTTTTCTTATATGTGTGTGTGATAGATTTTTAGGTAACACTAAGATGTTAAATTATCACTCTATCTTCACAAATTTTCTACAATACAACAATAATAAAAATAAAAATAAAATACTTATAATGTCTCTAGAGGTGCGTGCCCAATTGGCATGAACTAGTATTTGCCTCATCGAACGCTTGACTCTTTCTCTTGGGTTTTATTGAGTATTTTTAAAATGTGGTATTTGCATACATATACCTCATAATATTTATATATGTACATATCGAACATTAAAACTTTCCTACTAACAAACTTATCTCTAAAATCTTTAATCTTATATAAAAATATCACTATTATTAACTTTTAAAACCAAAATACATATTTTCAAGCATAAGCTATAATACCAAAGTGTTATAAATATAAATATTAAATTTCAGTTATTTTACATTCATAAAATTATGTGATATGCATATAAACTCTCCTTCTAAAATTTGATGGAGTCTATCAAATTAATTTTGAGTCATTGAGAGATTTGGAGTTAAATTTTTCAACAATTTTAATTTTAGTAAACAAACTATCCTTAAAGAAAACTAAAATTATGAATGAAGATAATTTACATCGTTCATGACCCATGTAGAGTTTTACATTGATATTTAAGAAGTGGATATGTCTCATAATTTTCTTAAGATTATAATTTTACAACATAATTTTCATTTAAGAACATAATATACTTCTAAACAACAAATACTTGATATCCAAAAATAGGAGAAAACTATATGCCTATAAAAATATTCACCTAATCAAACATATGTCTTAATGTAATTTTTGAATTAAGAAAATTTAAATTTAAACTTAGGATCATATGAACTATAACTTTAACAAACTTATAGATGAAAACAATGTCTCAATTAGATATGTTTAAGAAGTATTTGAATTTGAAAAAACGACTTCAAATGATCTCAAATAAAGTATTTGTAAAGTTATTGGAAGCTTTATGAAACTAATTGGAATAGCATACAATCATCTTGCATGCTTATCAAAATGTCACTTTAGATAATATATGTTACCTCCAATGTAATGTTGAGGACCTAGTCCACTTTAGTATGAAAAAATAATTATTGTCACCCATTTATCCTATTTCAATCGGCATCTTCTAACCACTATTACATGGACATTATCATTTGATTATCTAGTTCAACTACAATTTTTTTTTCTTGCTCATTTCCAATGCATGTCTACAAATAAATGTTGAAGCACGCTGCCCATAAATTGTTAATGATGAAATGCACAATATTGAATAAAATGTCGATAGATATTATTGATACAAACTCCAACGTCTGCAAATCTCTAGAATGCACGCCATTGTCTAGAATGGCGATGCACGCCATTGTCTAGAATGCCAAAACACTCCATTGACATAAATGCTAATTCTCTTCAATTTTGTCACTCATTTTAACAATAATGTCATCAGACACTGTTATCTATACGACCATTGAATTTTGTCAATACCAACAATATCAATAGTATTGACACATGGCTTACTTATAATGTCAACAATTTTATGCCTAAACATATTAATGTCTCTTATAACTTTTTTATATATATGTGTGTGCGATGAATCTTCGAAATGACAAAAATCATAAAACTCTCTCATTTTATTCTCATGAATATTCTAGCACAAAATATTTTTCAGTCAACATATAATTATTTGTATTACATGTGTCATTAGCTTCACTCATTATAAATTGTTCATTAATATAACTAAACTATTCCTAACCATACTCATAACAAATTAGTTAAATTGTTCATTAACAATAATTATAATTTGTTCATTAATATAAGATAATTATAGATAAACTACGAGATAATATAGTAAAATTATAAAAAATTCCTAACCATACTCATGACAAAAAAATATTGTGATTGTCTATTAGCTTAGTTCTAATGTCTAATTATTAGTTCATACTTAATTGTCAAATCTAGTTGTTGAGTCTAATACTTAAGATGTCTTGATGGATAGCTCAAGAAAAAAAGGAACTGTTAGAAGAGTAATATAAATTAGTTGATAGAAAATATGGATTTATTTTATCTCATATCAAGCAATTTTAAATTCCAAAGTGATGTATTCCAAATATATATAATACACTATTAGTACTGGCGACCAAACAATACCTAAGTTATTTCTTAGAATGAAATTAGAAATGCTAAAATACAAAATATTAAATGCCAAATTTTTGAATTTAATTCTTTCACGTTATCATTACATGATATCCAAATAAAAACTAAGTCTTAAATTCTATTAAATGTGTTTCCTTTCTCCACTAAAATTAAACATAGGCTTATAAAAAGAGTTAGGCGTACGGAAATTTTCATAAATTTGCATTCATTGCAATCACATTCATCAGCAACAAATGGTGTCAACCCTCAAGTTAGAAACATGACCCACCAACCCAACCTATGAGGCAAATTCAACTCCTCCCATAACCGTTAAAACTATGACCTCTAATTACGCAAATCTTACTTGAAGTTAAGTTGAAGGAAGGTCCATCCAACCCTCAGGCTTCCGCTTGTCCGCCTCAAAGCCTCAAACCAGGTCTCAATATCAGATGCATGCTAGAAGATTCATCGCGGTAGAATAAGGGATTATTGTCTAAGCATTGCACAAGAATTCATCACACACTCATTCAAAAGAAAATAAAAAGCATAGACATCAAAAATTTTTCACATGAAAAACCCATAAAAGGAAAAAACATGGGGCCAGACCCAGATTAAGAGATTCACTATAAACTAGAGTTTGCAAGTACATTTTCTTGTTCCACATGCATGAAAGGGATACACAATCTTCCAAGCTACAAAGTTGATGAACTTATTGCAAGAAGAGGGAAGCGACCGATAGTGACTGACGACAGTCGGCTTGTGTCGGTCTGCAACGGGTGGCGATTGTTGGTCTGCAGCGAAGTGTTGTCAGACATCAACTAATTCTATAAGCTTCAATTTTCTACAAGCTTCAAGCTCTCTCTCCCATCATGAGAGGGATGAGACTCTATTTATAGAATACCGATTACAACTAATGAAATAATTTAAAACACACAGATCGAATGGTTCAAAAAGAGTCCTTCTATCAAATGGTATTTGATGGATAATTGATTAGCTTAATGATGTTAAAATTGCGCGATCTTAGGCTTGTTGGATTTGTTTTTCGAGACGCTCGATTAAACTATATATTCACTAGATTCGACATCAGATTGACCTTTTAAATATGCCCAGAAAGCTTCCAAAATTGGTTTAATAGCTTGATTAGGCCTTGATAGGGTTCAAATTGGAGCAATGTTGGATCAATCTCGTTGAATCGGTCACTTTGACTGTAAGTTTGCTGAAATCGGAGTGCTAGATGACTTTTTAGTTGAAATTTGAATATTGTTTGCTCAAAAAGTTGTTTTAAGATCTGTTATATACCTCGAGATCCATGCTAGATGAGGCTATCTGTGTGTGTGTGTGTTGAATCCAAAATTGGCTTGTGGATTGTGCCTAAGGAACAGAGAGTGAACCCCGAGCGAAAGACAAAGAGATGGAGAAAATGAGAGAGATATGCTCCATTGGGGGCAATTATGGGCGTTCCCCTGACTCTTTAGCCTATTTTATTCCAGAAAGTAGGTGTTACAAGTGAGGGAAGAAGAGTTAAGAGAGAGAAGCTAGAGACTCTCTTATACATGCTAAGGGTCCCCTATTTATAGAGAGAAAAGGAAGGAATACGAAGATTACAATTATGTCCCTTCTTTAAGAGATAGAACTTAGAGACTCTCTTACACATGCTGAGGGTCCTCTATTTATAAAGAGAAAAGAAAGGAAGATGGAGATTACAATTATATCCTTACTTTAAGAAGAATAGTACAGGGTATGTTTGTCTTTCTCTCGATCAGGTCTAAAGTTTTGGAGCTTGTCCGTCTGTTGGAGTTCCTTCGCGTCGGGTGGCTGGCCAAGGGGGCCAATCGGTTGGGGCCGACTAGGGTAACTTGGTCGGTCCAATACTAGCTTGTCGATTAGAGGTGGTCGGTAGGTTAGAGCTAGATGGCCAATCCCTGCTGGAGGTAGCCTGCCAGAGTGGCCAGCCGATTGGAAAAGGTTGGCCGACCCAATGTGGTCGGCAGGCTGGGTGTTGGCTGCTCGGTTGTCGTCACAACTCTGACTACAATGACTTCAACAATGGCGGCTTCTTCGGCTCGACAAGGGTGGTGATATTTTCTTGCTATACATAAAGCCCCTGAGTATTATGCTTCTTGGAGTTGAAGTTCTAATAAGAATAAAAGGCTCATAAACACATCAAATTTGATCTCATTAATCACTAACTAGACTTAATTTTTGAACTGTCTTTTTGTTAGCCTTTAATGAGTTGATTGTTGGCATCATATTTTGATGTTACGGGCACAGGATGTATGCTCGAACGACCTTAGGGTATGCTTCACACACATATGACTCTTTGAGGCTTGAGATATCCATCTTCAATCCTCTGACACATGGCCAAGATAGTTTCGCTAGACTTTGACTGTCGATGAGGTGAGGACCAACCGTCATTACATTAATGAGACATTAACGAGACGACCCAACCAGATGAGTTTTTTTTATGCGCAACGCGAACAAGTCAGGCCCCACATTGGGTTACTCATAAATAATTACCCTTGAGATGACTCGAGATGGTGGAACGAATAACGCAGATGCATCCAAAACATTATTTTTTCTTAAGGAAGATCTTCCAAGTCTTGCCACATGACCTAAATAATCAAAACCATAAAACTGCTTACAAAAAAGATAAGTGTGACCATGTCATATGGGGCGTGACCATGCCTAGGAGTGACCACACCTTATTTGTGGCATGGCCGCACCACACATTCTACCTGTTTTGATTCATTTCATTGCCTAGTCCCGATTTTTCTGTCCGACCACCTACCAACCATCAGGATAAGATGTTGGACCAGTCCTAAGACAAAAATGACCTCAGAGCTAACCTGGGCACTTTCCAAAAGAGCCAAAATGTCATTTGAACCTCTGCAAATATCCTTCCTGTGGGGGATATCTAGGGAGATCAGTCTCATTTCACTTGGAGGAGCTAAGGAGCGATCACAAAGAGGTTGAGGGACGGTTTTGGATAGTCTTTGGGGAGCTTCTTCACTCTTCTTCTTCCTTTTCTCCATTCTTCTTCTTCTTCCTCATCCAGCATTTTTTTTTCGATCACCGTCTTAATCTGAGAAATATAAAGGAAGAGCGAAGAGTGGTGTTACGGTGGCACCGGAAAACTCCTTGCGAGGAGAGCTTCATCACCCGAGCGGAACGAAGGCCGATACTTGAAGCACCGCCGAAGTCTTTTCGTGACGATGAGAGTTTCTTCCTAAGCAAAGACTGAACTTCGATCAAGCACTGTGACGGTATAACCTTCTCAAGCTTTATATTTGTCTATTTTCTAGAGCCCCTAGGTCTGATTGTTTG
>NEWO01000080.1:1127585-1166866 GCA_003013225.1 Phalaenopsis aphrodite
GAGGAGCTAAGGAGCGATCACAAAGAGGTTGAGGGAGAGTTTTGGAGAGTCTTTAGGGAGCTTCTTCACCCTTGTTCTTCCTGTTCTCCATTCTTCTCTTCTTCCTCCTCTAGCATTTTTTTTTCGATCATCGTCTTAATCTGAGAAATAGAAAGGAAGTGCGAAGAGTGGTGTTACGGCGGCGCCGAAAAACTCCTTGCGAGGAGAGCTTCATCACCCGAGGGGAACGAAGGCTGATACTTGAAGCACCATCGAAGTCTTTTCGTGACAATGAGAGTTTCTTCCTGAGCAATGACTGAACTTCGATCAAACACTATGACGATATAACCTTCTTAAGCTTCATATTTGTCTATTTTCTAGAGCCCCTAGGTCTGATTGTTTGCTGTGTTTAAAGGAGACTGATAGTAGGGGCCTTCTGTGGATTCTCTCATACAAACTCGAGTAGTTTCTTGAAGCCATAACACCGAAATCCCATAAAAGACGAGGTGGTAACAACCTCGTTGTTTGTTCCAGTGATTTCACTTGGATGGAAAAGTGAAATAAAATAATTGGGTGGATGACACCTCAAAGAGATTCCTTTGATCATATGATGTTTCATGAACATTTGAGTGTTTTAACAATATCAAAATTGAGCGATCTTGGACTCATTGGATTTTTGTTGTCGAGATACTCAATTTGACTATAAGCACACTGGATTCAACTTCTGTTTGATATTCCAAATATCCCAAAAAAAACTTTCAAAAGTGATTTAATGGCTTGATTGGGGCTTGATTTGGCTCGAAATGACCAATTTTATACCATTTGGTTCATCTCGTTGAACCGGTCAGTTTGACTGTAAGTTTGCTAAGATTGAAGTTCTAGAAGATTTTAAATTGAACTTTACATATATTTTTGATCAAAAGTTAATCTAAAAAATTATGTCATATCTAGAGGTTCATGTCAAATCATCAAATTTGTTTACGGCATACCCATATCTATCTCTCCTAGGTTAACAGTCAATGGAGATTTCGCCATCTTTGCTTTGTCATCCTCAAGTACTCTACGGAAAAATCCACCTTCAGCTCTTAACTGCACTAGAAGAACTTTGCTTGCACATTTCCTTTTCAATCCAAGTATAAATAAGAGCAGCTGCTTCATCAATCCAGGGGACTTAATACAATAGAAACAATAAGAATGGGGAATGCAAGAAGAGCAAAGCTAGCCATGGCCATGCTTCTGCTCGCGTCGATTGTACTGGAAGACACGAGATGTTCCTCTGCAATGGTGCTGTTCATCTTCGGCGATTCATTGAGTGATGTTGGGAACAATTACTATCTCACTAGGAGCTTGGCTCGCCCGGCTTTGCCATGGTATGGAATTGACTTCGGCGATGGACTGCCCAGTGGAAGGTTCACTAATGGCCGCACCATTGCTGACATAGTAGGTAAGTAATATAATTGCTTCTTTTCATGTGAGCAAAAAAATTTCTGTGAGGACTCCTGACGTACCTCTACGTGCGGCGCAGAGTATTCCTGAGTTATTTTCAGGTTGTTTCTGGGTTATTTTCAATAATCCCGAAATAACTCAGAAATAACTCGCGATCTTTATTTTTGGGTTATTTCCGCGGGTTATTTCTGGGTTATTTCGGGATTATTGAAAATAACCCAGAAATTACCTGAAAATAACTCAGGAATAATCTGCACCGCACGTAGAGGTACGTCGGGTGTCAGGACAGAAAATGAGCGCTCATGTGAGGGATTTAGACGTCAACCATGGTAGTCCCCTGCGGTTAGATGGAAGCATGCTTTTCAACACTAATAAAATTGTGCGTCTATAACATAGTTTTTATATAGTAAGAAAACTTCTCAAGCAGAATGAAGCCGAACTCTTAAACATTTCTACATCTTTTAGTGTAATTGTGAAATTTTTTAGAAACTATAAAGTTTAGTGTGATTGCATGGGAGCACTCCTAGGATAGGTGAACTCTTGAAAAGTTACACTAACGAGACAAAACCATGAAATCATTTGACAAAAACAGATAATACATTAAAGCATGAGAGTTCGGGTTTTCACATATAGTGCGGTCATGGGAGTCGCCTGCTTAATCATGTTAAAATTGTTAGCATAAACCATAAGAGCTATAAATCTTATATGCCATTTAATTTTTTTTTGGATTAGCAATATCTACTCATGTGAGGGTTCTTCACATGATCACCAATTTCTCTTAAATATAATCACTTCAAATCATATAAAATAACATGCACCACAACACTTAATTAATCATGTGGAATAGTTATTGGAGCACTCCCGTTGATTTTTGCTCTATTGTTTTAGAAGTTCTGATGTCCCATGAAAAGTATAATTCCTACAAACAATTTGACTATGATTAGATCATTGGCTTTAATAGAATTTAACAGAATTTTGGAAGAAAGTGAGCCAACAAAGTTGTGCTTGATACATCTACTATCCATCATATTCATTTTCAACCTGAAAATGCTAGCTCGGCCTTCCATGAGAAGAGCTATCACATGACATTTGTATGCTAGCATGCTTACATTATAAGGGATTTAATCCGATATATTTATGTGCTACATAAATTACTCCGGACTAATGCAAATCCTTAAGGGGAAACACAATAAAATTATTTTTGAGTATAATTTTCCCTAGAAGACAAACACATTATGAGCAAATTGCATATGATATAAATTAAGAGTTGATGTCACCAAGGGCAGTGACTGCTTTAACGTGACAGCCGATAGCTACGACTGTCATTTTTGAGGTGGCAGGCACCAAAAATTGTGGAGGAAGGGTATAGGTGATAGAAACTTTTAAAGCATGGTTGAGCACGACAATATTTTTGATCAATTTCAACCTCTAAAGTATTTATATAAATAAGTACAAAAATACTAAGGGATTGGAAGCACAACTCTTATTTCAGCCAATTTGAATCCTTAGTCTGGTTACATTCAGTTGTTGTCAATACTTTTTATTGTTGCAGGTGAAAAAATGGGTCTCCCAAGGCCACCGCCTTTCCTTGATCCTTCACTGGATGAAGATACTATAATCAACCAAGGAGTCAATTACGCATCAGGAGGAGGTGGAATCTTGAATGAGACCGGATCAATTTTTGTAAGCTTCAATACACATTCTTGATTGAATCCAATCAAAATAAACTGAAACATTTTTACTAAAGTAATATAAAATTATTTGCATTGCAGATTCAAAGATATTCATTTTGGAAACAAATCGAACTGTTTAAAGGAACTCAAGAGATGATAAGAAGGAAGATTGGCAAGGAAGCCGCTGACAAGTTCTTCCAGCAAGCTCTCTATGTTGTAGCCATGGGAAGCAACGACTACATAAACAACTTCCTCTTGCCATTTTGCTCTGACTCATGGAATTATGATGGAGATACATTCACAAACTACCTCATAACTACACTTGAGAGCCAATTAAGGGTAAATTATTAACATAAACTACATCGATGTGGTATGAAGATTACATATATTTTACTTATTGTTTCCATGCATGTCAATAATTGAAGTATAATTCTTTCTCCTTCTTATATAGTATCTAGTTTTATATAATGCAGGTTTTGCACTCGCTAGGAGTAAGGCAGATGACATTTTTTGGTTTAGGCCCACTGGGTTGCATCCCTTTGCAGAGGTTTTTTAATCAATCTGGGCAGTGCCAAGAGTCTACAAACAAGCTAGCTCTCAAGTTTAATAGCAAATCCGTGAATCTCCTTGAGAACTTGTCAAAAACTCTTCCAAATGTTACTTTTAAGTTTGTAGATGCTTATAATTCCTTTTATGATCTTATAAATCGCCCAAAAAACTATGGTTTGTATATTATTTTGAAGTGTATTCCATCAAATTATTATGCTTTATTGATGAAATAATTGGTTTTTTGTTTGCAGGTTTTACCAACGTAACAGATCCTTGCTGCTCAATAGGAAATTTAAAACCTTCTCTCACATGCACACCATTGTCAAGGTTGTGTAAAGATAGAAGCAAGTATGTGTTCTGGGATGCATATCACCCCACAGAAAGAGCAAATGCATTTATGGCGGACTCATTCCTCAATATAATGGGAATTAATCAGAAGCCAACTAATGAAACAATTTAATGATTCATAACCTGAGAAAATTTCGACACATTACTTACTACATCATAAGTATTGGACAAAAGAATTTCCAGTGAGCATAGCTCATGAAATTGTCACGTTTTTATTTAATGTCACGCCTAGAAGGGCTCAAGTTTGTACGTACTAATTTTGAAAACACAATAATTTCTTGAATAAATGATAATATATTTCGAATAATGTAATAAATTATATTTTTTCTTGTTTTTTATTCATTATGTATTCTTTGAAAGTAAAATATGGAACTATAATTCAACGCAATGTTTGCCGTTCAAATCAGAGCTACTGACCCAAATTTCTTTTGACTTATTTTTGAGTTCGATGTAGCACAATCTTCTTTAGGGGTGTCAACTGGGTTTGCAAGTTGGGTTCGGGTATGACCCAAAATTAGCCTAATATGAAACTACTCAACAAGAACCGATTCAAATATTAAGCATGCTTTCAATCCAACTAACTTGAATCCGACCACTGTAATTTGTTTAATATATACAATAGTTATTGGTCAATTTCGATTCATGGGGTCTGACCCAAAATTGACCTGAACTACTTAATATGAATCCCACTCAAATGTTAAACATGAATCCAATTAAACGAATGATATAACCTATTTAATATATGCATAATAACTATATGTCAATTTTGAGCAAATTTGGATTGGCAAGTCAAATTTCATGTTGACATTTCAAATTCACTTTGGCAACATGTCACAAAATATTAAATGTGCGCGAAGTTTTAACCCAAACCTAACTCAAAAATACCCAACTTAAAAATTAATCAAGCTAGTTATTTACACCCTTAATCTCTCCCAAATAATTATCACTTAATAGGGACCGGATGAAAGAGGGGCAAGTTTTGTCCTGCAAAACCTATAATCAAGCTAGTTTGCAGTTGAAATATAATATTATAAATAAGGACAAATTATTAGTATACTTATAAAAGAATAGTAAATAAAAAATAAATGTAACAAAATTTTATTTTATTGGCCAAATATATCTAAAAGCTTGTTTTAGATCAAAGTACCCACATTTTGAACCACAAGATGCTTATTTAAATTTCATTGACACAAAAATAAATTTGAATTATATAACGGCAGGGTTTGTGTCAATATTTGAATTGAACCTTGTTTTAACAATATTCAAATATTATTTTACACATGGTTTGAATATGGATAAAAAAAATGAATAGAGTTTGAACATGGCTCGATCATGTTATGAACATGGTTAGAAAAAGATTCAATAAGATGTGAATATAAATTGTATTGCAATATTTTTATAAAATTGATACAATTAATATGGTAACTACAATTGAAACAACAAATTATAAATGTCAAACAGAACAAGAATAACACAAAAAAATGCTTTTTAAAAGGTATAACACTATATATATAAAACAATAAAATTTAAATGTTTAACTCTGTAGACTATTTCATGAAGAGCATAATACAAGCAAGAAGAAAACAGAGAAAGATGAATGTATATATTGTGAAACTGAAAACTTGTTTCCCTATTTCTGAAAGCAAGTAAGAAGAAGGAGAAAAACATATAAAACATTTACACACACACACACATTTTCACAGAGGTAACTGAGATTATGTTGTCTTGTACCATTTGTAATAGATGAAGGTCCAGAGTGACTGTTGTTATACGTAATGGTCTCGGTTATGTTTGTTACAATTGATTTTAGATTGTTGTTATCGTCTCAAAATTTGTTGATTCAAAGCTAAACTATCAACTTGTCACAAAGATTTCGGCAATACGATCGTGAGAGGAGACATTGCATATATGACTCAAGTTTTAAAGTGGTCTCAAATGAAATGATAACCATCAATTTTGATATGCTTAGTTCAAGCATGCATTGTTCTATTATTTGCAAGTGCTAGAGATGCCATATTTCATAACAGAGCATTGTGAGATGTTGAACTGTGGAATTCTTTAAATATGCGGTTAAATTTTAGTAATTTCAATGGTTATAGTAACAATAGAATGACATTTTGCTTTCAATGATAAGTAGACAACAATCTTGATGCAGCTGAATTAAAATTTGAAGCTCATTTGGTCATCTCTTATTTATCTGTAAGTATAAGATGAGGTGGAGATTATTGTGTTTATGAATTTTTATTATAATTAGGGATAATTTGATATTTTTGGCTTTTTTTACTTCTATTCTCTAATCCTCCTCTATGAAAAGGGACTTAGGTTTCATGAGTGAGTTGACGGTGAGAAGTGCAAAACTTGTAACACCAAGCCGTTTTTTTTCTCCCCATCCGGTGCTAGTGCAATCACCCTCCTCATGGATGTAGGCTAATCATTTCAATACCGAACCACATATATAATTTGTGTTTTATTGATATTGTGTGATATTCTTTATTTTTGCATTGTTTTCACATAGCATAATGCACACTATGAATAGTCACATCCTTGCTAAGCACCATAAAAAACAACAATATATGTAATCACCAAAAAGTGGTTGTATATTATTGATATTGATGCATCCTAGAAAATTTGCGGTGGTAGAGTAATGGATCATCGCCATAGCGTGGTACAAAGATTCAGCACACAGTTAGAAAACAACTAATAATGGCCTGAAGTTTTTATGTGGAAAATCCGGAAAGAAAAAAAAAACATAGGGACTGACCTAGCTGAACAATTCCACTATAAAAAGATGATTACATTTACAACAACTTGTCCCACGGTCGATAAATGATTACTAGATTTTTTAAGTTACAACGTTGACTATCAGCGACATATAGTGAATGGTGGCTTCCAGTTAGTGGTGGGCGATGGTGGTTGGCAGTGATCGATGGTGGTCGACGACAATCAGCGATAGTTAAAGATGACACGAGTGCTCGACGACGGTCAGTGGTAGTCGATGATGTTAATACTTTGAGAATTTAAAAGAAGTAAAACCGCCCAAGATATATTGGTTGCTCTTCCTCCCATCCTGAATCTGCCATGTGTCATTGAGGAGATTTTTGCCCGATGAGTAATCATCTTCTTTAACAAAACTCCATTTCAATATATTATTACCCTATTTGACTCCATTTCCAATTCCTTTTCTCTCCATTGGAAACTCCTCGTATTTGTTGAAAGCTTCGCATATCCATGAAACTCCTCATGTAGATCCCTCCTACAATTCCAATGCATTGAACCGGTTTGTCAGACAAACCGCTGGGGTTAAACCGATTCTGGTCGGTCTACACCAAAAAATGATTTGTTGTTTGGTCCAGATCCGACTGGCCACTAGTTCACGGTCGAACCGATCGGTCTAGTCCCATTTTCTAACCTTGCTTCTAACATCAAAATTAAGATTTATATTTGCAAAATCTTTTTCACTAAATTAAGCTTCAATACTTTTTTTTTCTCCAAATTTTATGCTTAAAAATATTGGTGCCTCTTATAACTTTTTTTTTAATGTATGTGTGTGATGAATCTTCAAATTAATAAAGTCATTAAATCCTCTCGTTCTGCTTTCACAAATGTTTTACACAAAATAAATTTTTGTCAATATATAATTATTTCTATTACATGTGTCATTAGTTCTACCCATTTTTAAGCTATTCATTAATATAACTAAACTATTAGATAAATATACATAAACTATGAGATAATATAGTAAAATTATTAAACATTCCTTAGTGTAAACATGAAAAAAAAATACTGTTGACTCTATTAGTTTAGTTCTATTGTCTAATTATTTACTTATATATTTTTTTTCAAATTTAGTTTTATTGTCTAATACTTCAGGTGTCGTGATGCATAACTCGTGACATTAAAAAAATAGGTATTGGAAGGGTATTATAAACGACTTAAGAGAAAAATTTGGATTATTTTACTCATATCAAGCAACTTAAAATTCAAAGGCCCTGTATTCTAAATTTTGTACAATACACTATTAGTACCGCCCACCAAACGAAACCTAAGTTCTTCCTTAGAATCAATTTGGACATGTAAAAATTAAAATCATGAAATACCCCAAGTTTTTGTATTTAATTCTCGCACGTTATCTTTACATCATATCCAAACAAAAACTAAATTTTATATATTATCAAATGTGTTTCCTTTCTCCACTCAAATTAAACACAGGCTTATATAAAAACGTAAAGGCGTACGTAAATTTTCATTAATCTGCATAATTTGCAATCACATACATCAGCAAAATAAGTCGTCAACCCTCAATTTAGAAGCATGACTCACCAACCCAACCTATCAGACAAATTCAACTCCCTTATAACCGTTAAACAATAACCTCTTGGGCAAATCTTACTAGAAGTTAGGTTGAAGGTAGGTCCATCCAACCCTCAGAAATCCACTTGGCTGCCACAAAGCCTCAAACCAGGTCTCAATGTCCATCTCTCTTAGGTCAACTTCCAATGGGGATTTCGCCATCTTTGGCTTTTTCATCTTCAATTCCAAGGAAAAATTAACCTTTAGATACTAACTTCACTAGAAGAACATTGCTTGCACATTTCCTTTACAATCCAAGTTTAAATAAGAGCAGTTGCTCATCAATCCTGGTGACTTGATACAATAGAAGCATTAAAAATGGGGAATGTAAGAAGAGCAAAGTTAGCCATGGCCGTGCTTCTGCTCGCGTCGATTGTACTGGAAGACAGGAGATGTTCCTCTGCAGTGGTGCAGTTCATCTTCGGCGATTCATTGATTGATGTTGGGAACAATAACTATCTCACTAGGAGCTTGGCTCGCCCGGCTTTGCCATGGTATGGGATTGACTTCGGCGATGGACTGCCCAGCGGAAGGTTCACTAATGGCCGCACAATTGCTGACATAGTTGGTAAGTAATTGCTACTCTTATTACTATATTATATAAGATCATTGAAACTTGAGTCTAGGCTTTCATGAGGCGTGCTGGTTTAATTGTTTAAAGCTCATGTTGTTAAATCTTATGAAGTGCTAGAGAGGAGTGGTGTGGGGGGGGGGGATGTTGGGGGGGAGGAAATTGGACGGTTTGATATCCTAATTGTCAAGTTTTTTATTCACTTATTTGATTTATGTGAGAATTTTGAATTTCATGTGGTTTAAGTTTTTTATTTTTTTTTTTCATTTGAGGGATTTAGATGACAATCATGAGTGTCACACACACTTAGAGGTTTTCCATGTTATAAAAAATTGTATTTATAACATTGTTGAATCAAGATATGTCATCATGCCTAAATAATAGAGCACGCATATCAAAAGAGAAAAAGAGAGAGAAAGAGCGAGAGGATGGCTTGTCTTGTCGGGGAGTAAATGGAGGGTTTTCGTGATCTTTGACCCCTTTTATTTCAGTTAAATAGTTGAGTTATGAGAGGGGGATCCAAAAGTTCCTTTATACAAAATGACACCAAAAATAAATTACAATATATATATATATATATATATATATATATATATATATATATATATATATATATATATATATATATATATATAAAGAACAAGTCTTTTTGAAGAGTTTGAATTTATAGCCCTTCTACTGCAGCCCTTCGACCGATTGTTTGACTTTTGATCTGCTGCGATCAGCAGCAGAAACAAAATTTGGTTCAGTTGGATGTTTGTATGGAAAAATTATTAGCTGCGGACACATAACGCAAAATTTGCGTGCGATGTCTGATTTGAACCGTCAAAATTTAGAGTGGGCCTCACTCTAACAATAAAAAAAATAAAAGATGTATTTCGATGGTCGAGATTCAGTACACAATAAACCCTCATTTGTATGGCCCCCATGGAGTGAGCAATTGAAGATTAGACATAACTAAAGGTCGGAGATCTGTAATGACGTCTTTCCTCCAATCTTTTTCCATTCGACTGAACCTCTAACCTGCAGCTTTGTTAGATATTAATAAATACTAAATCTAATACTTATATTCTAATATCACTAACTTATTCTTTTAAATTCTTTTATCAGTTACATTACTATTAACAATTAATTTAAGCTTCCTGCACCGGTGTAGATAAACAGCCAAGCGGCCGATTGGCCTTTGGGAGGCTGCCGGCCGGCTGCTGGGAGGTGGCCGACCGAAGGGTGGGGGGCTGTCGGCAAGCTG
The DNA here is from genome assembly GCA_003013225.1 of Phalaenopsis aphrodite. NCBI lineage: Eukaryota > Viridiplantae > Streptophyta > Magnoliopsida > Asparagales > Orchidaceae > Phalaenopsis > Phalaenopsis aphrodite. Next base: position 1,137,751 of record NEWO01000080.1, read on the forward strand.
CTGGGAGGTGGCCAAACGGAAGTTGGGTGGTGGCCGACTGATGGAGCCAGCCAAAGTGACAACATGAATAATTCTGTTTCTAGTTGGAGAGGCGGCCAACTGATATTTAGAGGGGTTTTGGAGGCCGACCGGTAGTCTGAGATTGCCGGCTGATTGGGGTGCTGACCAAAGGGGCGAGGAGGCCGATGGTACGGTGATCGGTTCGCCGTGCGAGGAAATTTAAGAGCATGCAGGATTTTGAGATGTCTATTTTGTTGATTAGCAGAGAATTTAAAGTTGCCATTTTTGCTGATTTAAGATCGTGCGACTGTTTGGCAGGATGGGATGGTTTTAGGTAGGAGCGGGGCGAGAGGAGGAGAAAGATGGGAATTTTGGAGGTTTCGTTTAACGTGATCCCATTATGGTCTGCTATTCCAGATCTCACCCCTTTCGTTCTTGCGAGCCAATCAAATCGGCTTTTAGATGGAGGTTGTGTCCTGCGAGCTCCTATTATTCTTTTGTGCTTGTGTTATATTTTTGCAAATGAATAGGTGCAAGCTCGATTTTTAAATTAGTTTAATTGATTCTGAGGTGGCCGACTTAGTGCAGTGGTCGGCTCTCCTTGATATTCTTCGTGCTACTTTCCTCTACCGTCCGGTTTGTCAAGTGCTGAGCGGACATTTTTATTTATACAAACATGTTAATCATACGTATGAAACCCTTAAGTAGAATAAAATTGAACTCATAAATATTGAGAAATCTTTTGGTGTAACACTGAAATTTCATTAAAAACACCAAAGTTAAGCGTGCTTGCATTGGGGCACTTTTAGGACTGGTGGCCTCCTAAGAAGTTACACCAAGGCGGTAAAACTATGAGACCATTTGACCAAAACAAATAATACCTAAATGGGTGAGAGTTCGGGTTGTTACATATAGTGCGGTCATGGGAGTAACCGTCTGGTCATGTTAAAATTGTTAGAAAGACCCATAGGAGATGTAAATCTTATATCATTTAATTTTTATGTGGATTAACAATATTTACTGATGTGAGGGTTCTTCACACAACCACCAATTTCTCTTAAATCTAAGCTTTTCAAATCATATTAAATAACATGCATTACAACATATAATTAATCATGTGATATAGTTATTGGAGCACTCTCTTTTAATTTTAGCCCAAGCATTTTAGAAGTTACGATGTCCCGTGAGAAGTATAAACCCTGTAAAGAATTCGACTCTGATTAGATCACTGGCTTTAATAGCATTTAACAGAAGTTCGGAAAAAAATGATCTTCTAAGTTGGGCTTGATACATCAGGTATCCATCAAACCCATTTTCAACCTAAAAATGCTTGCTTGGCCTTCCATGAAAGGAGCAATCACTTGACATTTGTACAACAACATATATTTTGCTTATATTATATGGGATTTAATCCAATATATCTAAGTTTTACATACATCACTCCGAAATAATTCAAATCCTTAATGGGAAACACTTTAAAATTATTTTTTAGTCTATTTTTCCCTAGAAGACTAACACAATATGAGTTAGTGGCACTTGATATAAATTAAGAGTTGATGTCATCAAGGGTCGTGACTGACTTAAATTGGCAGCTGACAGCTACGACTGTCATTTTTGAAGGTGATAGGTCACCAAAAGCTGTGGAAGAAAGTAATTTTTCCATGGTTGAGCACGGTAGTATTTCTCAATTTCAACCTCTGAAATATTTATATATATAAGTATAAAAATACTAAGGGATTGAAGCCCCTATTCATTTACTTAATTAGGCTTATAAGCTCCATGCATATTTCAAACAAATTGAAAACCATAGTCTTGGTTAAATTCAATTTTTGTTAACACTTTTTTTTTTATTGAAGGTGATAAAATGGGTCTCCCAAGGCCGCCACCTTTCCTTGATCCTTCACTAGATGAAGATACCATACTCAACCAAGGAGTCAATTATGCATCTGGAGGAGGTGGAATATTGAATGAGACCGCATCACTTTTCGTAAGCTTTAGTACACATTCTTAATTGAATCCAATCAAAATAAACTGAAACAATTGTAATAAAGAACTAACATTTTTTTTTTGTGATGCAGATTCAAAGATATTCACTTTGGAAACAAATCGAACTGTTTAAAGGAACTCAAGAGATGATTAGAAGGAAGATTGGCAAGGAAGCCGCAAACACGTTCTTCCAGCAAGCTCGTTATGTTGTAGCTATGGGAAGCAATGACTACATAAATAACTTCCTCTTGCCTATTTACTCTGACTCGTGGAATTATAATGGAGAGACATTCACAAACTACCTCATAACTACCCTTGAGAGCCAATTAAGAGTGAGTTTTTAATATAAACTACATTGATGCGGTATAAATATTACATATATTTAACATATTGTTTACATGCACTTCAATAATTGAAGTATAATCATTTCTTCTTATAATGTTTCTGTTGCATATAATGTAGGTTTTGCACTCGCTGGGAGTAAGGCAAATGACATTATTTGGTTTAGGCCCACTGGGTTGCATCCCTTTGCAAAGGTTTTTTACTCCATCTGGGCAGTGCCAAGAGTCCACAAACAAGCTAGCTCTCCAGTTTAATAGCAAAGCTATGAATCTTCTCGAGAACTTATCGAAAACTTTTCCAAATGTTACGTTTAAGTTTGGAGATGCTTATAATTCCTTTTATGATCTTATAAATCACCCAAAAACCTATGGTAGGTATATTCCTTCGAAGGTTATTAGATCAATTTCTTATGATTTGTTTATAATAAATAATCGCTTTCTTGTTTGTAGGTTTTACCAACGTAACAGATCCTTGCTGCTCAACGGGAAACATAAGACCTGCTATCACATGCACGCCATTGTCCAGCTTGTGCAAAGACAGAACCAAGTATGTGTTCTGGGATGAGTATCACCCCACAGATAGAGCAAATGCATTTATAGCTTACTCGTTCCTCAAAATGCTGGGAATTAAACAGAAGCCAATCAACGGAACAAATTAATAGTTCATAACATGAGAAAATCTTGACATATACTTCTCTACTAGCAGGACTCTGAATTTCTTACTTACTGCAGCATAAGTATTGCTCAAAATATTTTTTAGTGAGCTTAGTTCAAGAAATTTTCACGTTTTTATTTAATATTACGCATAGAAGGGCTCAAGGGTGTATGTAATAATATTGAGAACACAACTACTTCTTGAGTAAATGATAACATAGCTCAGATACTGTAATAAATTATATTTTTCTTGCTTTTTATTTGTTATTTGATTTTGAAAGTAAAATTTAGAACTGTAATTCAACGTCATTCTATATAAATTTTGTCCAAGTCTTTCTGTTCAATTAGAGATGCTGACCCCAAATTTCATGGGAGGTATGCTTGAGGTCAATGTATCTCAGTCTTTTTTATGGGTGTGAAATCGGGTTTGTAGATTCCGTTCCCATCCAACCCAAATTTGCCCCGGCTTGAAACTACTTAACATGAACTGATTCAAATATTAAAAATGCTTTCAATCCAACAAACTTGAATCCGACCCACATAACCTGTTATATATATATATGCACTGGGTGTAGGTGAGTTGGTGGCAGCTCGAATTTGCACATGGGGATTGGTTGAGGGTCCGTCATTCGGCCAATCCTTTTAGGAAAAAAATAATTTGGGTTAAAAATTGGGTTGGCATGCTAAATTCGTCTTGACAATTTAAATTTGGGTTTGGGTCTGACCCAAATGTGATCTGAACTACTTAATATGAATCCCACTTAAACATTAAACATGAATCTAATTAACTTGAATTCGACCAACATAACTCATTTAATATATACATAATAGTTATAGGTTAATTTTGAGTAAAATTTGTAGCGGTGAGTAAGATTCGAGTTGACAGTTTATATTCAGAATGCTGGGTCAATCCAAACCAGCCCAAAAAATTAAATGTGTTGGCATTTTTAACCCAAACCTAGCTAAAAAATTAATCAGGCCAATTGTTTCCCGAATTATTTATCACTTGATAGTGACTAGATGCTAGAGGGGCAAGTTGGGTCCTGTAAAAATGATAATCAAGTTAGTTTGCAGTTGAAATATGAACTTATAAGTAAGGACAAATTATTAGTGTAGTTATAGAAGAAAAATTGAATTTATATGAACCACAGTAGCAAAGAATAGATAAATGTAACAACTTTTTATTTTATTGGCCAAATATATCCAAAAGTTTGTTTCAGATTAAAATACCCTACTTTTGAATCAAGAGATGTTTATTTAAAAGTCATAGCGACAAAAATAAGTTTGAATAAGCTTTGTGTTATGTATTGGCAAGGTTTGTGTCTATATTTGAACCTTGTTTTAAAAAAAAATTCAAATATCATTTGAATCATGTTCCAATAAAATTTGTACATGGTTTAAATATGGATAAAAAAAAGAGCAAAGTTTGAACATGGGTTTACCATAGTATGAATATGGTTAGAACAAGATTCAATAAGATGTGAATATAAATTGTAATGCAATTTATTTTATAAAATTGATGCAATTAATATGATAATTACAGTTAAAATGACATATTATCAAATGGAATAGGCATAACACAATAAAATGCTTTTTAAAAGATATAACACTACATATATAGCACAATATAATTCAATTGTTCAATTTTGTAGACTATTACGCAAATAGCATAATACACATAAGCCGAGAACACAGACAAATGAATGTATAGACTGTGAAAGTGAAAACTTATTCCCATATTTCTAAGAATAAGCAAGAAGAAGAATAATACCATATAAAGATTTTACACACATGCAAACACACACACTTTCACAAAAGTATTTGAGATTATATTGTTTTGTATTATCCATTTGTAATAAATAAATAGTCTAGATTGACTGTTGTTGTACGTAATGGGCTCGGTTATGTTTGTTACAGTTGATTTTAGACTGTTGTTATCTTGTTAGAAGTTGATGGTTCATAGAAAAAATATCAACTTGTCACAAATATATTGAATTTTGGAGATAGATATAATGATTTAGTAAATATGTCTCAGATATGATCATGAGAGGAGCATGGCAGATATGGTTCAAGTTTTAATGCAGTTTCAAATAAAATGATAGATATGCTTAGTACAAGCATGAAATATTGAATTATTTGAAAGTGCTAAAGACACCATATTATAATAATAGAGCACGGTGGGTTGTTGAACACGTGAAGTTCTTGAAATTGGCAGTAAATTTAAGTAATTTCAATGGCGACATTGACAAGATAATGACATTTTTCTTTTATTGAGAGCCAAGTGATTATTGTTTGCTATTTGACTGCTTAAAATACTAGGCTATTGCTCAAGAATATGCAATTGCTAATCATAGATTTGCAATCTTCAATGTCGCTTACCCAACCAAAATTAGAGTAGGTTTGAAGGTATAGATTAATCTTTGTGATGGGGAGAACAAAATAAATGGTGCCTTGAATATTGCAAAGCACCCTTTGCAGAAATTAGTATTGAGATAGGGGTGGTCTATGTATCTGTTGACAAGTTTTGTTGACAACAAATAAAAAACCAGGATGATTAATAGCTAGGTACCAACGCAATTTCATTAGGTGTCAATACACGTGGGTTAAAAAAAAATCAAAATTTGAAGAAATGATAGACACTATTATTATAATTATTATTATTATTATTATTTTGATGTTTTGGGATTATGGATAAATTTTCAAGAGATATAATGGCTCTTTTGAGTTTAACAAACATATATATTTATTCAAATGAAGATCTTGGTGTGTATGACTTATTTTGATGTTAGGGAAGTGATGACTTTCTCTCAGGTTACTCACATTTAGTTTTTTCTTGAGGGTGGATATGAGTTTTGTAAATAATATATTATTATTTCCCGTGACTAAAATGTCATCCACATAAATAAGAAAAAAAATATGTAAATATGATATTGATCATAAAGCATGAGTGAGGCTAGAGTCTCAAAAATTAACTAGAAACATTAGTACGAATCAAATGTCCCCACTTAAAAAGTTTGATTTCGGGTTAACTTGATTAATTTTTGGGTCAAATTTAGTTACAAAAATATTTTGGGTTGATCAACCAACCTGATTTTGACTTGCTAAACCAAATTTAACCTAAACTTGACTTAAAATTGAGCAAAATTTAAGCCAAATTTTATTTTATACGTATGTTAAACAGGCTATGCAGGTCAGATTGAAAGCCGATTGATTTTGGGTTAGAATTTTTGAATTATTTAATATTTATATCAAGTTTGAGACAAAATAGTTTCAGGTCGGGTTATTTTTGAGTCACAAATAATTATGATATGCTAACCCGATTTGATACCCCTAAGTGAGGGGTCAACTGAAATGAAATGAAAGCCAAAATTAAGGAGTTTTGAGAGAGTAGCATATCATTCTCATGGTTCTTGTTTGAGTATATAGAGAGCTTTCAGATGATATATAAATAATTACGATGAATTAGTTAAACAAATCCATTTGATTGTTGCATGTACACATTGTTGTGGAGCTTTCCATCAAGAAAAACAACTAGAAATGTCAAGTTTAGTGATGTATCATGAGTTGAAAAGAGCAAATGTAAGTATTATTTTCATTTTACCAACCGAACTAAATGTATTTGTGTAATTATGACCACATTCCTATTTGAAGCCTTTAGCTTATACAAGGATTTCCTTATAGCAAACAACAAAGCCATCATGATGGAATTAGAGTCCATGTTTCTTGAGCATGATGTACTTGAAATTTATCATACAGGGCTTTGTGCCAACATTCAAATTTATCAATTGTGGAGTAGAAATTAAGCTCTAGAAGTAATGCAACAATGTGGTGTAAATTAAGGATTTTCTTTGGTTTGAGAGTACATGTTTCCTCATTGTGAGCATTGGATATTTGGATGGTTGTGAAGTTGGCAGTGCGATTGAAGAAAGATTTTTAGATTTGTGTGTAGATGACGGATGAAGGAGTTCTAATAGAGAGATGAATTAAAGGGGATGAGAGTGGAAGATGATATGTGAATTGGTTATTGTTTAGAAGAAATATCAATAAGAGTATTGATTAGTTCACTAATAGATTTAAGTGGTGAATGGGTGGATAAAAGAATGACAGTGAGAGGAGGCATATGAGTAGGGGCATATTACTGGTTTCTTAAGAGGGGTGGAGTTTTATATAGAAAAAATAAACTCATGGAAAATAACATGGTGAGAGAGAAACATTTTGCTAACAGAGGAATAATAAAATTTATAACCTTTTTAATTAAGTGATACCCAATGAAAATGCATTGGTTGATATTATAGAGAATTTATTTTTATAGTAATGGTGAAGCCATGGAATATAAACACATCAAATGTTTTTAGATAAGTATAGCCTGATGATTGATTGTTGAGTAACTAATATGGGATAAATGTTTAGTCAATGGTGATGATAACATGTTAATGAGATAAATGATAGTAAGCAATGTGTCTACTCCATAGAGAAAACAAAAGTTGAACTTCAAAAAGTATGATGTGTGTAATTTCAAGAATGTGTTGATGCTTCAATTAAACAACACTATTTTATTTAGAAGTAGCTGAGCAACTTTGTTGTTGCGGTATTCTGTATTAAGTGGAAAATTTTTTTAGAGAATATTTGTATATTCTCCTTCATCATCAAGGTGCATGATCTTTGTAGATTTAGTTCTTTGATATTCAACCATTTTTTATAATTTATAAATATTGATGTTAAGTCAGAATTATTTTTCATAGGAAACATCTGACAAAAATGTGACAAAGTTTCTATAAAGGAAACACAATATTTATAGCCTTTATTTGAAGTGTGTTGGCATCAATTTATTTGATGTCACATGAGAGCAATGCTCGTCTAAAAATTGGCACTATGCTTAGTTTCCCTTTAATTGAGACATCCATCAGACCTCTTGGTATGTGTCACGTGCACGAAATCAGGATCGGTACTGATTTGCACCTGCCTGGGAAAATTCACCGTGAGGTGATACTAGTCCTAAATTTGTACATGTTTTACATCTTTTTTGATGTTGATAAACCCAAATCCATCAATCCTGAGTCTTTTGAGGCCAAGGGTAGTCGTTGAGATCTCCCATGCACATTGTTGGAAAATTTGGGTTCAGGCTGATTTTACCACTACGAGGGTCTGGGGCCCTAGTCGGCACCAAAAACCACTATTTGAAACTCTTTCTATGCTCAATTCTTAGTTAAAAGGTTTTTTATAGTAATGCGTAACTTTCTGTGGCTTCTAGATCGACGAGGGCTATTTTACGGCAATCCAGGCAAGAATTAGGGTTTGGAGAACCCTAACTGATTCATGGTTCAGGACGCATATTGAAAGTGATTTTCTCGGTGAATATCCAATCAAAATAATCAATTTTGAAGTTATGAGATTTCATTTCACTCATATGAAGTCACTCGTAGCTTACGGATTGAGAAAATCCTCTGTCAGGTGCTCCCACTGCAAATCGATCGGAGCCTAAGTGCCAGTCTTGGGTGCCTAGGAGCCAAAAATGCCTTCCAGATGTTTAAAATTGATCACATTGAAGTCTGGCACTAGTTTCTGGCACCTAGTCACAAAAAATGCTCAAAATGACCTGTTTCCTCGAGAGGCAGGAAACTAGGTGCCACCCTTGTGGTGCCCAGACTAGGTAGTTTCAGGACCGCATTTTCCAGGCGATGGACCAGTTCTAGGTTGAAAAAAAATTGCTTTTTTATGCCGATTTGAGTTTGGTGCACCCAAAAATGAACCTGAATTGCAACGTCTCATGGGGCTTTATGAAGATTTGCATGGGACGTGTAAAAAACAATTATCATACCCCTTTTGGATGGCTTCTTGGAAGGCTCATGAGGCCATTTTGGGTAGGGGGCTTCTCCTCATTTCAACTATCCTCCTCATTTTGAAAAAAAAAATGGACTTAATTTTTAGTTTTTGGGGTTGTAAGGGGAGAGCACTTGGGAGAACTTTGATAAGTGCCATAGAAAAGAGAGCTTCTAAAAGAGAAGAGAGAACTCTGAAGGAAGAAAATCTTGGAGACTAATTGAAGCCTGACCTTCTCCTCATTTCAGCTATCCTCCTCATTAAAAAAAAAACCCGGACTTCATTTTCAGTTTTTAGGGTTGTAAGGGGAGAGCACTTGGGATAACTTCGATAAGTGCTATAGAAAACAGAGCTTCTAAAAGAGAAGAGAGAGCTCTTGAGGAAAAGCTTGGAGATCTTGAAGGTTCTCTTCTCCATGTCTCTCCAAGCTAGGGACACCGGCGAGCTCACAGTCTCTCTGGTGAAGAGAGCATCATCCTACTTGGAGAAAGATAACTCCAATGGAATTTAAAATCTTTTTGACGAGGAGAGCTTCCTCATTGTTTTTAGGGAAGGACATTGACGGCTTCTCACCTACTGTTAGTTTAGCTCTATCCAACTAAAAAACTTGGGACATCAAACAATCACCGCTGCAGTATAAATTTCTTAAAACCCTTGCACTTTCCATTATTAGAGCTTCCTTGGTTTGGATGTTAAAGGATTAAGGGCTATGATTTTTTTTTTTGTGCTTAGAGGAGATCTAGGGGCCTTTCGTGGACCCTCCTATATGAACTCAAGCATTTTCTTTGAAGCCTTAACACCAAAATCCCATAAAAATGAGGTTGTATCATCCTCACCGTTTTCTCCAGTGATTTCACTTAGATGGACAAGTGAAATCAAATGATCAGGAAAATGAAAAAATCCCTTTGGTCGTTTTTCATTCGATCGCAGAGAATTCTCCTCGTGAGAAAACACTTTGCTCTACACCGGGAAAATGGGTGACAAGGCCACGTTGCTTCGCACGATATGGTGTTGAAACTCCGCTATCGATTCAACACTAGATTCCTTGTGAGATCAATATAACGAGTTCGACATGTCGTTGAGTATTTTGGGTTGTATGATCATTTGTGGCCTTGTTGCATTTAGCATGCTTTTCTGCGTGGTCACTTTGATTCGATCGACTGCACTAGTACGATTGACCGACCCTTTTAGGCTCGATCGGTCATCCCGATATGCAAGCTGCTTGATTGAGATACAATGATTTACCCTCTGTTATCACAACCCTTTGAGCTTTGAAGCATAGAGATGTTATTATCAAGTCAACTTGGTTATTTCATCAAGCCTTGCTTATCGGTGGACAACCGTCTATCTGTGGTTTTAAGGGACTCACGCTCTCCCATGTGGTTCGGTGTTGGCTACTGAAGAGTTGAGATGCTCCTGGTTGAAATAATCATTCTTTGATGGTCTATTATTCAGGTTCATGATAATATAAGCAAAACTTCTTTTATTGAGAGTATTCTTGGATATCCCTCAAGATGTAATTAATAAGGGGAATACATTCCTCTAGAAGACGCTTGACCCCATAACAAAAAATGTTCTTTTTGGTTCTCTGGTTATGAGTAGTTTATATAGAGATTTTCTTCGTGAACGTTCTGTTTCGAGGTACTTTGATATGATTCTATTTGGAAGTATATTTTCTACCAATCACATGAGGATTACCCATATATAAGCCTTCCACTTGTTTCTTTTTAATTGTTTGTCTATCACTTTTCGTATTTTCTTTGTATTCAATTCATTTCCTCTTCAAATCATTTATAATGATCCAAGAGAGATATTTATTCGAATAACAAAATTATACGATGACATAAATAGACAAGCTGACGACTCCAAGAGATTAAAAAGAAACAAGAAAAACAAGGTGGTGGGATAGGGACTTTGTACATCAGAGTGAATAATATGTACAAGAAATAAGCTACAAATGATAGAAATAGAGATTATTAGCTTGTGAAATTTTACTGAATTATAATGTATACATTTAAAGTGGTTGCTTAGGGCACATATATTTGATTGAGATCTGTTAGATCGTGGACAACTAATCCATGAGGTTGTTCAAGACAACTAAGCCACTTGGATCATAAGAATAGTTTGGAGAAGAAGGCAATGTGAATGGGTGGCTCTTTGAGATGAGATTTGCACTTGATAAAGTATAGTCCATTATGGGTTGAACAAGCTCGAAGAGGTTGCTAGCAATTACAATCCATGATGAGGAATCCACTTGAATCAAAAGTGATAGAACATTTATTATCACGAGCTAATTTGTGTATTGAAATGATATTATGAGAAAAATGAGGCACATGTAAAATTTTAGAGAGATGTAACTTGCAAGATAGAGTCGAGAGAATGCCTTTATTGGTGATACACCACCAATAAATTTTCATCATCCAACACGAATCTCGAGATGATATTTTAAGCAAGAAACATTCAAATCTTGATAAAAAGTCATCCAGAGCTCCGATTTCAGCAAACTTAAAATCAAACTGACATGTTCAATGAGACGAACCTAATGATATGAAAATTAGCCCAATTCAAGTGAAAGCAAGCCCAGATCAAGTCATGAAACCACAGTTAGAAAATTTATGAATACATTTAGAAAGTCAAACGACTGTCAAATATGACAAATTTATACTCAAACCGAGCGGCTCGACAAGACGAATCCAACGAGCCCAAAATCACTCAATTCTGACATCATTAGGGCACTCAAATGTCCATTAAACGCCATATGATCGAGGGAAACTCTTCAGATCGTCCGATCAAAATAGTTCATATTCCTGCATTATTTGCACCCAGAACACTATAAATAGAGTCCCATCCCCCTTATAGGGGGGAGTCTAGAGAGAGTCTGAGATCTTGAGGAGAAGCTGCAGGTTAACATCACCACCAATCATCGTCGACCTTCGCCGACCTCCGTCGTCGACCACCTCCAGCCGCCGTCGACCACCGCCGGCCTCAGACGACCACTACCAAACGTCGTCAACCTCCACCTACCGTCATTAATCACCACTAACGAGACGCCGTCAGTCGACATTGTAATATGAAAAATATAGTTACATTTCTCGTCTCTCGGACAAGAGATTTTTGTAATCATCAATCAATAGAGAATTTCCGCAACTGGACCATACCCCGTGGTTTTTCCCTAACGAATTTTCCACGTAAAAACTTCTGGAGTCATCACCATTTTTTTATATTTCATCTGTATGTGTGTTGAACTTTCGTATGACACTAAAACGAGAATTTGTTACTCTACCGCTATGAATTCTCTAGCACGCATCAATTGGTATGAACTATGGGTAATTGCTGGTCATTCCACACCATGAAATGTTGAGAACTCGGCAAACTTGTGGGTTGGAATATTTCGATGCCAGGAGTTAAGTGGGATGAAGCACCTAAGAAAAAAAATCCACGTTATTGTGCTTGAATCAACGAAGAATATGGAGTCTGATATGTGAATTGCACCTTTTTAATCATAATAGCTATAGTAAAAAATCCACGTTATTTACTTATCGCGTACAAAAGACTAATCTTTTGCTTTATAAATAAACAAAATATTTTTGTTTATTTTCTTTGATTAATCTTTTAGCCAAAATCCTTTTATGATATTTTTTATAAAACAAACATATTGCAGGATATCATCAACTTGAAATCTAAATAAAGTATTTTATTTTTTTCTTCTGATCTGATTCAGTACTGCAACAAATTGCATATTATATTTTAAGGAAAAAAAATAAGATGATGACGCTTAGGGTTGTAAATGAGCTGTGTAAGCTAAAGCTCAGCTCAGCTCATTAACGAGCTCGAGAGCAGAGCTTATCGCGCCATGAGCTCGTGTTCAAGCTCAAACTTGAGCTTGTTAATTAAACAAGCTCGAGCTCGGCCCGGCCCGGCCCGGCTCATTGACTCACAAGACGACACGATTAGCCTACTGTTATTCATTTTGATGCATTTTACGGCGAGTTGCCACTATATCCAACTCCTCCGTCCACCAATACACTCTTCGGTGAGCCCATGTAAAAATTGAATTTTAAGTTCGAGCTCGTAAGCAGGCTGCCACCACTTCCATCTGAGCAAGAGTTAACCATTCGAGCTCTACTTGAGCTCGAGCTCAAAATTTAGCAAACAAGCTGAGCTCGATATTGACATGGCTTGAGCTTGACTCAACTCTTTTACACTTTTATTGATGCTCTTGAATATTTAGTACGCTCCTATTGAAGATTTAATCATTTTAAAATATTAAATTTTAAAAAAATAAAAAAAATGTGTTCCCGTCATAAAGAGAGCAGGTTATTGTGAATTCTTAATAAATTATATAAAAATACATATACTGTCATTGCATAACTCTAAGACTACTGACTTTATCAAAATTGGCTGCACGATGGATACTTTTGTTAAAACAATGATAAAAATAAAATGTTCTTTACTAATTCTGCAGTGTATGGCAAGCAGTTCTGATGCGTATATGGTTGTAGATAATTGTTTTAATAATAATAAAAAAAAAAAAAACAATAGATGATATATATGAAAAGAATGTCAGCAGGAATGTAGAGGCAATCCAACGGTTAAGTAAAATAATGAGAAACGGAGGGATCAACTGATCCGTAGACAATCTCAAGGCAGTAAAAGTTCCCTGAAAGCAAGCCTGAGGATCAATTAATTTAAATGTATAACGATTGAGCTAAAGTAAACCGGTCGAATCACGACGCGATGTCTGATTGGAAGCCAACAAGGCGAATCAAGGAAAAATGATTATCTGCACGCCCAACGATTGCTGGCATATATGTCGATAAGTTGAGTCTACTTATCATTTAATATATCAGACACATGTAAATTGTAATGTACTAAAAAAACATCATCAAAAATTAATGATTAGATGTCAACCTTGTAACTCTAACATTCATATCCTTATGTCTATAAATATGAGATCATTTTATAAAAAAGATTAAATGTTTTCTACTTTTCATTACCGTCTCTCTCCCTTCTCTTTTTCTCTGTGTGACGCTCTATTCCTTGTGTGTTTTTCTCAGACATTCTTGGATTTGACATTCTTTCAGGTGTGATGAGCGTAAAACCATACCGTCAACAAGAAGAGCATGACAACAACAGAAAGAGACCACCCGAAGAGACATCATAGAGGCGGAATGCACAAGGGAGTTTGTAGAAGAACTCATGCAATGAGCACTACAAAACTTGAGAGCCCAAATCATGAACCAGATGCCAGAACAGTTTGCAGTAGTCCTCAAAGCGGTCACAACCCTAGGAGTGTCCACTGTTTTGGCAGGTGAATGTGCTTAGCGAGTACCACATAATTCTCCTCGAGAGAGAGCACTGACGCACAACAGAAGGAGAATGAACCATGCACCTGAGAGAGTGGAAAATGTGCTATTCCATGACTGCGTCAGATCCATACCAATGATGGAAAGACAATAATTTGGGCGAGCTGAAGTGTTGCGGCAACCAGAGAACGCCTTCTCACTTCAAAACTCAAGAGCTGAAGCGACATAGAAATTCAAATTCCCAACGATCACTGACATCTTTCGAACCGTCAATGTGTCCGCTAAAGTTCTCTGACATTTTTAACTATAGACAATTCATTATTACATTGAGGTTATCAGCTCTAAGATGGTTCAATGCACTGGGGCAATTACTTGCGTCGTAGAGTTCAAGAGGCTTCCTAACGCACTTTTCCAGTGCTTAGAGGCATATAAAGAGTTTTTGATCTTTGTGGCAACTAAAACAGAGACCCAATTAGAGTTTGCGCTCATTCATTGTGCTATTCCAGAGAGAAATGTTAGAGGTAAAAAACTTGAAACCTGATATGGCCCAAGCTACTCTGACGCGGGGATTGAGGTTTGAGAGGTTTCAACCTTAACCTTGTGGAACCATGAACTTTGGTTGAACTACTTGAAATGGCCAACATGTATATCAATGCTTATGAGAAAGCTATCGAGTCCTTTGCCAGAGACTCTGAAAGATACCACAACAAAATAGTGGGTAGAAAATGAAGGAAAACACATGACCATCTGTTAGGCCACACTGCGAAAGTCATCCCTAAAACAAAAACAACTTAATCAACCATCACAACGACTATAGGGGTCAGGTAAAGACCCAGAGTCAACGACTGATTCAATATCATGAGAGACCAGCTCAACACTAGGAATGATCATGAAACAATAATGAAGGTCCTCCAACCACTCTCCTGACGATATTAGTGACATAAATAGAAGACGCCATTTAGGACAATAACCTTTTTAGGAAGGCGCCACCGACGAAGACTGGAGCTTTCCTTCGAGACACCGAGAAGCACTGTAAGTACCACAGATATCATAACCATGACACACAAGAGTGTAGAAACATTTGAAGCCTAATTGAAGAACTAATCATGGCCGAAAAGTTGAAGGAATTCATTGGATCAGGGACCGCAACCCAGTGGCAAAGAAATGCACCATTGAGGGAAGTACTAGATTGGTTAGTCAGCACCAACATCATTCATATAACTTTGACTGTATTTTCCATCTCTGTAGGAAACTAATGATCCAAGAAAGCAAATTGAAGGAGGCAATAAGCTGAGGAACTTTACGTCACTACTTTCGCCCCAAAGCCCAAAAGCCATCGACATATTTTCTTCATGGACAAGGATCTGCCCCCGCAAGGAAACCCACACAACGATGTTATCATGGTAACAACCATAATCAATAATTATCAATTAGGGAGCATTTTCATTGATACGAGGAGATTCGTCAACACGTTGTTCAAGCCAGTGTTTGACTGACACGACTAGATGATCGCGTCAGCCGACCCGCTATATGAATTTTCAAGTGAGAGAATGGAAGCACTAAGAATGGTCAGATTTTTAGTTAATTGGGGCAAAAATCATAAATAGTTCACATCGACAGAAGATTTCATTGTGGTAGATTCTCCCCCAACGTACAACGACATCTTCGATCACCTACTTTTGAACAATTTCAGGGCAGTAGTCTCTACCTACCAAATTGCAGTGAAGTTCTCAAGGGATGGAGAAATCATCACAGCCAGAGGGAACCTTGAACAATTCCAGGCTTGCTATCTCCTAGCCATAAGCAGCGTGGAACACGACCACCTGGACATCCATAATTTTGGAGGAGGGGGTCTAAAGACCAACAAGAATACCCTGAAGATCCAAGTCATCGATGGAGAGCCAGGTAATTTTTTTCTAATTTACTAAACTTTTGATGTAGGACACACAGTTGTTGATCCATCCCTACAAAAGAACCAAGACGTTTTTGCCTGTTCAGCGACAAAAATGACTGGCATACCAATGGACGGGGTGTGTCATCAACTGAACATTGACCCATCGACCTGACTGGTGAGGCAAAAGATCCGAACCTCGACAACAAAGCTAGCAGGACCCATCCTAGAGAAGGTAAAAAAACTGAAGGATGTCAGTTATATTCAAGAGGTGTAGTATCCCACGTGGATCTCTAACATCCTAATGGTGTAAAAGGAAAATAAAAAATAGAGGATGTGTGTCGACTTCACCAACTGAAAGATGGATACCCACTGCAAAGGAATCACACACTAGTAGACTCAGTGGTTAGTCATTCAGTTCTAAGCTTCCTGGACGAATTTTCCAGACACCATCAGATTAAGATGCACCCTGCTGACACATAAAAACTTTTTTTATCACCCACAAAGTAAATTATTCTTATAATGTAATTTCCTTCGAGTTGAAGAATGAGGGGGCGACCTATCAACGCCTCATAAATATAATTTTTGCAAATCAAAAGGGGAAAAAATATTGAAGTGTATGTTGATAATGTGTTAGGAAAGAACTTTACCTTCTTTACTTTGTAATTTTTTTTCCAAGTACAATGAGTTTTCCTTTTCCCTAGTGATTTTTCCCATTTATGGGTTTTCCTCGTAAATAGTTGTTCTATTCTTTTTGTTTCTTCCATCATTCAACACAAGAATTTCATAACATTAAACACAAACATAATGTTAATAAAGTTAAATATGAGCAAACATGATATGAATTAGAAGGTCTATAACGATAGAGTAATGAATTATTATATCAGCGATTAAAGAAAATTAGAAAGAGACAACTCAATTTCTTATGTCGAAAATCATGGAAAAGGGGAAAAAACTTCGGGGCGTGGCCTAGTTGAAATAATCCTCTATAAAATGTGAGTACGAATGCTTAATCTTCTCCTTAATTAAGGAAGATTGAGTTGCGAAGTTGATCATTATGATCGTAAACAACTGTTCTTAGATAATACTCGTAGTTTGGTTGTAATGACTGCAGGCCTCTGTGATAACAAACTACAAGGATAATAGCCAATTACTATGCATGTAGCAATATGTCGGGATCGTTTGGATAGTGCTTGTAGCTTCAGTTTGATGTACATGTCATTGTTGAAAGTCATGATAGTGGTTGAACGTGTGGGCCGCATATGGTTTCTTTAGGAGTTTCAGTTGTCTATAAAGGCTATAGTAGGAAGTTGCAAGAGCAAGTTAGTCCATAGTTGGCCACATAAGCCACAATTGTGAGTTGTGATAACATTCATAGACCATAGGAACTGGAGTTAGAAGCCACATGAGCTACGAACCACGTAGGTCATATTGGTGAATTGTAATGACATGAGTCAGAGTCAGGAGCTGCAGAAGCTGTGGATCACTTACGCTATGATTGGTCACGTACGTCATAGTGGTGAGCTGTGCTGTTATTTATAGCCTGTAGGGCCAAACTTAAGAGTTGCAAGAGCTATAAACCATGTAAGTCATAGTTAGTCACATAGGCTGCAACGATAAGGTGTGAGGAGAGAGCTTTAAGAAATATGAGAAAGTCATCGTCTTTGAGGTGCATTGTTACACCGTCTTTGTGAGACGTCGTTGCATCGTATGTGGGGTGCGTTACAACTGCTATTATAGTATGTCAGCGCACTTGTTGAGACCTAATTTTGAGATTTGATAAGTCTTGCATTCTTTTTTTATGCTTACTAATTTTCTTGAAGTTTTTGAAGTTAATTTGATGCTCAAATTATTCATCGATTTTTTTATAGTTTTGTTCATGATGGATTCATTAAATATCTTTACTAGATTATAGATCATACTTGATTATATTTTAAGCATATTTTGCATATTTTTGTGAGCTTCATAACTAGGAAAATAAAAGGTTTCTTGTTGAATTTGTATTCGTTGAGGATTTGGAAAATCTTAATAGTGGGACTACTTGTTTACTCACATCTAATGAGATTCTAATTCGAGGGATGAAGTGGTCAAAATCTATTAGTTTGACCATCATCACTTACAATCTTTCTTCAATTTATAATTGAAAAAGTTGTAACTCATGTGATAATATTTCATAGTTTGAGATTTTTCTTGGAAATGAGTTTTAATCACTAGTTTTTTTTTTTGAGGAAATTGATGATTACACCCAGCTTTACTTTACTAATAAAAAAATAAAGCTGCAAATAAAAAAAGATCTGAGCTAGTTGGAATAGTAGGAGAACTCGACAATCAGAACCGACACCAATAATGCCAAATCATAACTAACAAAAAGATCCAAAATACAAGATGATTGAATCAACACCAAGCCACCTCCAATTGAATCTGTAAATAATTACAAGCATCAGCCTTCAGCCCCAAGAGAAATCATAGCAATCAGAAAACCAGATGTTCATTACAAAGGAGAATCAAGATAGATCATAACCTTGTTAACAAATTAGCAATAGAGCATGAAAGAGAAAAGAAAGAAATATTAAAGGTGAATTAATTCATAGGATAACGATTAGGAAAATAATCTTCTGTCATGAAGTTGTGAATTCATATGATACATATTATCTTTATGCTCAATTATTAGTTAACTCAATTCACAATCACAGCCACATTAATCTATAAGATATCTGGATGTCTGAGATATTTTCACGTGGCTTAAATTTAGTTCATTTGAATTTCTTCAGCTCTTCCAATAAAATGACCAAATGGCCATTGACAACTTGATGGCACCGCGGTGACTGCGCGTGGCTAGCTTTCTAATCGACATCGCTGACATCAACATTAACATATCTTTACAATAATACCGAAAAATTACAAAAATGTCCTAAAGCATCAAGAGGAACACCATATTTTTGAAGGAGTGATTGAATTTGCCGCAATTTGCTTTGGAATTCGTGCTTTAAGAGATTATCCTATTAATCTCCATCACCAATATGACCACGACTAGCTTTTTTTTTTTTTTTCACTGGCGATTTATCTTCATGTCCTTTTCACTATAATTATTTCGAGCTTAAGAGTTAAGTACACACATTTTTTTATTTTTGGCCGTATTTTATATTCACGACAATAGATTAACAATTAGCATTTTCGTTGTTGAATCCAGAATTATTTTAGAAATACACATTTCTAGAGTTAGAACCCATGGAAAAAGGAGCAGAGAGAAGAAAGTGTTAGAAAACTCTTAGTAAAAAGGTCTGCAAAAAGTCCTAAGACCTCGGGCTCCTTTAATCGTCTCGAGCCTCCTATTTATAGGAGGATTTCATCTACAATTACAGAACAGAGAGTGCGATAATGTAAACATCCCTTAATTATAAAAAGGAGTGACCAATTATGAAAACCACATTTAATGCAATTTAATACTAAATTTATGTTACAATTTGAATTCAGATAGAACGGTAATCAGCCGGTCGACGTGTTTTAATTTGGTCAACCAAAGCGACAGGCTTAGTTGAGGATATTATTGTGAAGGTACGAGCGATCAGTCGGTTGGTTGCATTCAACCAAAAGGAGCTTTGGCGGTTAGGATTGTAGATAGGCCTGCCGACTGGATTCGCCGAGGGTGGTTGATCAACATGTTGATCTTCCAGATGATTTGTTCGGGTCATATCAATTGAATTTAATGTCTCGATCATCACGCTATCATCTTTAGTTATTCGACTGCTATGAGATTTTTGCCAATGACAGCGCATACATATTAGTTCCCCAAAGTTTCCCGCCCTTTGATAGCGACAACTACGATAAGAACATGAAAATTATTACACAATCGGTGATATCAAAAGTAAGAATTGATTGAACGATTTACTTCCCTTTGGGTTCCGTGCCTAGTGTGCTTTATAACTAACGTCATAGACTTGACATTACATCCTTAGTCGCCAGTTTTTTTCAGGTAGCTATTTTCGTTTGTTTTTTTCTCTTTTATTTTAAAAGGAGTCGTCAGCTTATCAATCGTCATATACGTCCCCCATTCGAATAAATTTCCCTTCCGAATCATATCAATGATTTGAAGAGGAGAGGAGACAAATAAGAAGGGACATATGCACAACAACAACAGACAAGAGAAAACACAAAATTTGGAGAGTATACGTGCGACAAACCTCGCAAGAATAAACTAAGAGTGTCTGCCCAAACAAGATTTGGCGAAAGCACCTTAAAACGATATCTGCGAAAGAATACCTATATATACTACCCATAACAATATATTCAAGTGTAGGTGCATGTTCTGTGGTCAGGAGCACTCCCAAGAGGGCGTATTCCACTTGGTTAATTTCATCCTGGGGGGTTCCCAAGAATACACTCGATAAAAAGAGTTACTCTTATATTATCGTGAATCTGGGGTCATATGTACTCAAAGGAAGGTTATTCCATGTGGAAAAAGTCTTGATACATCATGGCTCACGCTAAGCCATCGGTCAAAGAGTGAGTCTCTCAAATTCAAAAATGAGTAGGGGCTCTTCGACATATAGAGCCCACGGAACAACCATAATCATTTTGATGGGGACATCCTAACACTTCAAAGCACGCCCGAGCCATAAGGGCAGATGACAAATCGTCGTATCCCAAATGTGCGACAGCTCATCAATATAGAGCCATCAAGGTGATAGTAACAAAGTCAAGGAGCGACAAGGCTCAAAGGGGCTCAACAAAAGGAATGTAGAGTAACCATAAAAAGGTAGTGGTAAATAAGTCGGGGTACCCCAGACCCTTCATCCACATCTACTAGGACCATAAGTCTACTCAGCCGTGAAGATAGTTGACCCACAATTCTTGATGTCCTCAGTCAACAATCCGTAAATTGCGTCATCCACGGGAAACTCAGTAGCCCTAAGGTTAGAGGAAGAAAACTCTATCTAATGACTAAAAGCTGTAGCTCCAAGATACACAACTTATACCTGCCAGTTGCAAGGATGACTCGAGAAATAAAGAGAGGCAAAAGTTCAGCTACAAAGCTGGAAACACTCCAAACAGAAGGACTTATGCTCCTTCTGGGCCTTGGAGTCTTCTAACACCTTAAGCACACTAGACAACCACCCATATAAAAAGTATGTTGGGTCAGCCAAGTTGGACAAGCATAGGGGCTTCTCCTCGGGAAATGTAAATTTGTTGCAGTTATCTAGAGCGGTCCTTAGGTATTATAGAGGCTTTATGTTGACCTCACTTTTGGTTGAGGTCTAGAAATTTCTTTAGTAGCCTAGGTCTAGCCATAGGATTTTCCCATTGACTAGTCTTAGAAAATTAGAAAAGGTACCCCCATCATTAGAAACTCAAAACTCTCCTATTTATTCAACTTGAAAGTCTACATACTGATCTTANTTGATCGTGTGAGCCGCAAATGGTTTCTTTAGGAGTTTCAGTTGTCTATAAAGGCTATAGTAGGAAGTTGCAAGAGCAAGTTAGTCCATAGTTGGCCACATAAGCCACAATTGTGAGTTGTGATAACATTCATAGACCATAGGAACTGGAGTTAGAAGCCACATGAGCTACGAACCACGTAGGTCATATTGGTGAATTGTAATGACATGAGTCAGAGTCAGGAGCTGCAGAAGCTGTGGATCACTTACGCTATGATTGGTCACGTACGTCATAGTGGTGAGCTGTGCTGTTATTTATAGCCTGTAGGGCCAAACTTAAGAGTTGCAAGAGCTATAAACCATGTAAGTCATAGTTAGTCACATAGGCTGCAACGATAAGGTGTGAGGAGAGAGCTTTAAGAAATATGAGAAAGTCATCGTCATTGAGGTGCATTGTTATACCGTTTTTGAGAGACGTCGTTGCATCGTATGTGGGGTGCGTTATAACTGCTATTATAGTATGTCAGCGCACTTGTTGAAACCTAATTTTGAGATTTGATAAGTCTTGCATTCTTTTTTTATGCTTACTAATTTTCTTGAAGTTTTTGAAGTTAATTTGATGCTCAAATTATTCATCGATTTTTTTATAGTTTTGTTCATGATGGATTCATTAAATATCTTTACGAGATTATAGATCATACTTGATTATATTTTAAGCATGTTTTGCCTATTTTTGTGAGCTTCATAACTAGGAAAATAAAAGGTTTCTTGTTGAATTTGTATTCGTTGAGGATTTGGAAAATCTTAATAGTGGGACTACTTGTTTACTCACATCTAATGAGATTCTAATTCGAGGGATGAAGTGGTCAAAATCTATTAGTTTGACCATCATCACTTACAATCTTTCTTCAATTTATAATTGAAAAAGTTGTAACTCATGTGATAATATTTCATAGTTTGAAATTTTTCTTAGAAATGAGTTTTAATCACTAGTTTTTTTTTTTGAGGAAATTGATGATTACACCCAGCTTTACTTTACTAATAAAAAAATAAAGCTGCAAATAAAAAAAGATCTGAGCTAGTTGGAATAGTAGGAGAACTCGACAATCAGAACCGACACCAATAATGCCAAATCATAACTAACAAAAAGATCCAAAATACAAGATGATTGAATCAACACCAAGCCACCTCCAATTGAATCTGTAAATAATTACAAGCATCAGCTTTCAGCCCCAAGAGAAATCATAGCAATCAGAAAACCAGATGTTCATTACAAAGGAGAATCAAGATAGATCATAACCTTATTAACAAATTAGCAATAGAGCATGAAAGAGAAAAGAAAGAAATATTAAAGGTGAATTAATTCATAGGATAACGATTAGGAAAATAATCTTCTGTCATGAAGTTGTGAATTCATATGATACATATTATCTTTATGCTCAATTATTAGTTAACTCAATTCACAATCACAGCCACATTAATCTATAAGATATCTGGATGTCTGAGATATTTTCACGTGGCTTAAATTTAGTTCATTTGAATTTCTTCAGCTCTTCCAATAAAATGACCAAATGGCCATTGACAACTTGATGGCACCGCGGTGACTGCGCGTGGCTAGCTTTCTAATCGACATCGCTGACATCAACATTAACATATCTTTACAATAATACCGAAAAATTACAAAAATGTCCTAAAGCATCAAGAGGAACACCATATTTTTGAAGGAGTGATTGAATTTGCCGCAATTTGCTTTGGAATTCGTGCTTTAAGAGATTATCCTATTAATCTCCATCACCAATATGACCACGACTAGCTTTTTTTTTTTTTTTCACTGGCGATTTATCTTCATGTCCTTTTCACTATAATTATTTCGAGCTTAAGAGTTAAGTACACACATTTTTTTATTTTTGGCCGTATTTTATATTCACGACAATAGATTAACAATTAGCATTTTCGTTGTTGAATCCAGAATTATTTTAGAAATACACATTTCTAGAGTTAGAACCCATGGAAAAAGGAGCAGAGAGAAGAAAGTGTTAGAAAACTCTTAGTAAAAAGGTCTGCAAAAAGTCCTAAGACCTCGGGTTCCTTTAATCGTCTCGAGCCTCCTATTTATAGGAGGATTTCATCTACAGTTACAGAACAGAGAGGACGATAATGTAAACATCCCTTAATTATAAAAAGGAGTGACCAATTATGAAAACCACATTTATTGCAATTAATATGCCAATTTAATACTAAATTTATGTTACAATTTGAATTAATATAGGACGGTAATCAGCCGGTCGACGTGTTCTAATTTGGTCAACCAAAACAACGGGATTAGTTGAGGATATTACTGTGAAGGTATGAGCGATCAGTCGATTGGTTGCATTCAACAAAAAAGAGCTTTGGCGGTTAGGACTGTAGATAGCCCCGCCGACTGGATTCGCCGAGGGTGGTTGATCAACATGTTGATCTTCCAGATGATCGATTCGGGTCATATCAATTGAATTTAATGTCTGGATCATCATGTTATCATCTTTAGTTATTCGATTGCTATGAGATTTGTGTCAATGTCAGCATATACATATTAGTTCCCTAAAGTTTCTCGCTCTTTGATAGCGACAAGTACGATAAGAACATGAAAATTATTACACAATCGGTGATATCAAAATCAAGAATTGATTGAACGATTTACTTCCCTTTGGGTTCTGTGCCTAGTGTGCTTTACAACTAACGTCATAGAGTTGACGTTGCATCTTTAGTCGCCAGTGTTTTTCAGGTAGTTATTTTCGTTTGTTGTTCTCTCTTTTATTTTAAAAGGAGTCGTCAGCTTGTCGTTCGAATAAATCTCCCTCCCGAATCATATCAATGATTTGAAGAGGAGAGGAAGCAAATAAGATGGGACATATGCACAACGACGACAGACAAGAGAAAACACAAAACTTGGAGAGTCTACGTGCGACAAACCTCGCAAGAATAGACTAAGAGTGTCTGCCCAAACAAGATCTGACGAAAGCACCTTAAAACGATATCCGCGAAAGAATACCTATATATACTATCCATAACAATATATTCAAGTGTAGGTACCTGTTCTGTGGTCAGGAGCACTCCCAAGAGGGCGTATCTCACTTGGTCAATTTCAGCATGGGGGGTTCCCAAGAATACACTCGATAAAAAGAGTTTCTCTTATATTATCGTGAATCTGGGGTCATATGTACTCAAATGAAGGTTATTCCGTGTGGAAAAAGTCTTGATGCTTTAAGGCTCACGCAAAGACATCTGGCAGAGAGTGAGTCTCTCACATCCAAAAATGAACAGCGGCTCTTCGACATACGGAGCCCACGGAATAACCATAATCATTTTGATGGGGACATCCTAACACTTCAAAGCACGCCCGGGCCATAAGAGCATAGGACAAATCATCGTATCCCAAATGGGTGACAACTCATTAATATAGAGCCATCAAGGTGATATCAACGAAGTCAAGGAGCGACATGGCTCAAAGGGGCTCAACAAAAGGAAGGTAGAGTAATCCTAAAAAAGGTAGTGGTAACTGGGTCGGGGTACCATAGACCCTTCATCCACTGCTACTAGGACCCTAAGTCTACCCAGCCGTGAATATAATTGACCCACAATTCTTGATGTCCTCGGTCAACAATTCGTAAATTGCGTTATCCACGGGAAACTCAGTAGCTCTAAGGTCAGAGGAAGGAAACTCTATCTAATGACTAAAAGCTGGAGCTCCAAGATGCGCGACTTATACCTGCCACTTGCAAGGATGACTCGAGAAATAAAGAGAGGCAAAGGTTCAGCTACAAAGATGGAAACACTCCTAACAGAAGGACTTATGCTCCTTCTGGGTCTGGGAGTCTTCTAAAACCTTAGGCACATTAGACAACCACCTATATAAAAGGTATGTTGGGTCAGCCAGGTTGGACAAGCATAGGGGCTTCTCCTCGGAAAATGCAAATATGTTGCAGTTATCTAGAGCGGTTCTTAAGTATTGTAGAGGCCTTATTAACATATGTAGAAAATAAAAGTGCAGTTTCTTAAAGTCCTGAATAATCCTAAATTTTAATTATCTTGAATATTTTTTTAGGATTTTGTAGAAAAATTAGGACTTTAAGTCCTAATGAGCCTATATTGTATCGTGATTCCTAGACAAACCACATAAATAAATAAGAAAAATATGCACACATGCAGACATACATGCATGCAAGCATGTAAAAAAAGTAAAACAAACTAAATCAAAATAATAGGGAATGCCAGTGTTGCTGAGTTAACAACATATCCAAGAAAAGAAAAAGACGGTCAGACTCCACTTATACATGTTCGAACTTAATTCTATACATTACTGTAAAATACATAATTAAGATACGGGACACAAATATATATTCCTGGTCCCCTTCACGTGGTTCCCAAGCCAAAAGCCTCAGAACCTAAGCCCGTATCTTATCCCCATAAAATTTTACAGCCACATGGTATATCGAAGCTACCGTCCGATAGTTGTTCAACAGCGGCCAACCAAGATGGTGTTGTATTTCGGAGGAGATTCCACCACCAAAAAACTCTTCTTATTGGTGAATTATTTTTCTCGTTCTCCCCATGAAATGGCTAAGGAAATCACCCATAAAGCCTCCTTCCACTCACCCGAGAATCTGAATAGCAGATTGGTCGGTGTTGCCAATTGGTTAGACTTAAATCCCATTTTGTCGGACACCGTTTTTAATAGAATATTGACTAAACTACTCGCGTCAACAAGGATGCTTCCCACGTGGTAGTTGTTTATGAGTGTTGTAACAATGATCAGCTCATTGTACGGGTTTCGCTTTGATGGTAGATCTGCATCTATGAATAATTGGTGGATGAGTACGAGCGCAAGAGGTGACGAAGCAAACCTCTACCGACCTGAGTATTTTTAACCTGAACGACTCGAGCAACCCTCAACCTCCACCAAAGATAGTCAGGATGATTCTAGCTACGTTGATTTCATTCGCTCACACTAGTCAATCTACGGGTTCTCTGCTTGGGCCTTCCCCTGTCGCTTCGTATGCATTCTGACGACAACAAACTCCTTTAGCTTTCTAGCCCTTATGAGCTCCTCCAAATGTTGGAGATGATGACATTCATTTGTGTCATATCTGTGGTCTCAATGGTAGACACAATATTTATTTGGCTTGTGTAATGCTGGTGATGTCTTCATTGAAGGCGCCTTTTTGAAATATTCATTGTTTTAAATGGCCTAGACTAGCTCGGTCATTGACACGTTCAGGGGTGTCAACCCTTACATTTCTTGATATACATGCGACCACTCATATTATTGAGCCTACTGATGGTCAGAACGGTATTGTTGACCATTGCTGCTCCGATCACCCCTCGGTCTCCATGAAATCGAGGATTGTCGGTTTGTCAGCAGCCAGGGGCTCAATCTCCTTTCAGCCTGCAGTTGTCATCTCAACCCTTCCACTTCTACGACCAGTGGTCAGATGCTCTCGATTTAATTTTTGAGGACTCCATGAGTTCTTTTTCAACATTAATGTGTTCATTTATCAATTCTAAGACATCTGCGAAGGTCCTTGACATGAGTAAGTTCAGGACATACTTGAATCGCTTGTTACAGATTCCCTGTTTCAGGATAGCATGGGCGATTATGGGCTCCAGGTTCTTCAAATCCAGTTTTTCCTTATGAAAATGGGTGATGTAAGCCCATAGGTTTTCATTCTCCCTCTGCTTAATCTTAAGGAGTGTATTTATGTCCTTCCTCAGTTTTTGTACATTAGCAAAGTGTATCATGAAGAGTTTCTGGAATTCGAAGAAGGAAGAGATTTTCCCATCTTGCAGGTTGTTAAACCATAGAAGCAAGCATTCTTTCAACGTAGTCAGGAGCAGCTGACACTTCATGGGATCATCGATCAACAAAACTAAGATCTTTGACTCGAGAGAAGCAAGGTGATCGGCTGGATCACTCTTCCCTTTACAATGATCAAAGTGAGAAATACTAAGCTTCGTTGAAGGTACGATTTCTAGGATTTTTTAGGATGAAGCGTTACCCATGGCCGACCGAGCAAGCTTCCCACTTGGTCTGCTTGATGTTGGTTGACCGGTGTAGATGTGGCATTGCCTGCTGGATCAGAATCCTCTTGTCCATCGGTTGGCCGATTAGCGGGTCAACTGTCGGGTGCTGGCGGATTATAAAGGAAAGCCTTCTGAGGATGGGTTCTCTGAGACTCTCCCTCCAATAGCGTTGATCGAGCGTTTTGCTTGATCATGGCCGCCCAAAGAGCCTTGAACCGACACATTATTTGTGCTCGTAATACTTGGACCTCTTTCTGTATGTTTCGACGTACCGTCTCTCTACTGAAATCTATGTGCACTATTTCTCTCTGCAAGAATTTTACTTCATAGTTGACTCAGTTTCTTGTTTGGGACATGTCCACGCTTACTACACCAACTTTCAGAATGTGGAATTGTCCTTTGAAAATACATGCCTCGAGAGTTAGTGCCGGGAGGAGGACTGGAGAGAGAGAAGAGAAGTGTTAGGAAATTTTTAGTAAAGAGGTCCGAAAAAAGTTCTCAAACCTCGGGTCCTCTTATACAATTACAGAATAAGATCGTGATTATGGAAAAATCATTTAATTACAGAAAGTAGAGAATGATTATAAAAACCACTCTTAATGCAATCGATGTACCGATTTAATACTAAATGTATATTATAATTTGAATTCGAATAGAGAGGTAATCAGCCGCTCATAGTGTTTCAGATCGGTTGAACAAAAATGACGGGCTTAGTGTAGCTCATTTCTGCCGATATATGAGCGGTCGGTATGTCAGTTGTATTCACCGAGAGCAGACTTGATTAGTTTGTTGATCTTCCAAATGATCGATTCGGGTCATGTCTCTTGAATTTAATGTCACAATCGTCGTGTTATCATTTTGACCGTTCAACTACTTTAAGATTTTTGCTGACAATAGTGATGAATACATCAGTATTCAACAATTATTTAGCACACATAAATAATTAAGAAATAGTAGGAGAAGACATAAATTTTATGTCAAAAAAATTGAAGATAAAACGAACCAACGGACCTAACCTAAAAAATCATTCCTCAAAAACAAAAATCACAGGAGAATGAGAAAATATTTAGACTCAAAAGAGTTGAATAAATTTGTGCTTCAAGATTTGCTTATTTAATCCTTTGAATTCAGAAGATAATCATTCCAAATTTATTTTCCAGAAATTTTTTTTCAAGAAATAAAATTACAATTATCATTAATAATTATTTTCATTTTTGTGCATGTAAAACAAAATTTTTCAATATGAAAATATTTACTCTATTAACTATCAACCCCGTGGCTCTTTCACATTAGTAAAAAAAAAAGAAATTATAAGTAAAAATTATTAGGTTTTATTTGCAAAAACGTTAAAGCTTATTCTAGCTATTGTGTAGGGGTGTAAACGAGCCGAACAGGAGATGAGCCTATCTCGTGTTCGACTCGTTTATATTTCGAGCTCAAAAAGTGTGTTTGTCGGCTCGTTTGCTTAGAGAGCCGAACACAAGTCTTTGACGAACAAAAAATCGTTTTGACAACCCTAATCACATAGCCATAAGATGTTAATGTTTGAGGCATGATTTAAAACATCATTTGAATCTAATTTAATAATTTTTATTATATTTTATTGATTAATACTTTTAATTGATTATAAATCTTTGTAGCATTGTAGTCGATTAAAATTTCTTAAAATATTACTCGTCAAAT
>NEWO01000080.1:1190592-1210833 GCA_003013225.1 Phalaenopsis aphrodite
CCCGCCACTTTCAATAAATTTAAGGAAGAATTACATACATACCACTCAATTCTTGTGTATTTATATATCTAACATCTAAACTTCAGTTTTTTCATACATGTCACCGACCTATACTTGAAAACTTGTATTTCACATTTTAAAAGCTAAAATGATGATATTTTTTTTATAAGATATGAACAAGTAAAGTTTAAGTGTATATAAATATATAGGAATTGAGCGGTAGGTATGTAAATGCACCAAATTTTACATAGCATGGAGATGAGAAATAAAATACGAATGTTTCAGCGCGCATCATATCCAGCTGAATACTTGCTTAAAAACTGATGAAAGGAATGAAACATATAGGACAATCTAGTCTTGAGATTTGCTAAAGTTTGGCGGGCGATAAATATTATTAATCAGCATTCAAACACAATTAAGTAGGCCAAGATAAAATTCATATTTTATCCTGCTTGTATCACCTGTATAAACAAATGCATGCTGCAAAAAATACAGTTTACTGAAGTACAAAAAAAAAAAAAAATAAATATACATAAATAAATAAATAACTCAAAATGTGAATCAGACTCTGTAATAAGCAACTACAAGAACCTTCACGCCCATATAAATCATTCCACCAGCATTTAAAATGCAAAGCAATTAGAAGAACAGGGGCTCTGAATCACAAGCTAAACTTACTGCAGCTCTAATGAATTTATCTCTGCATGAGGCAAGAAGTAAATCCTGGAATAAGTAGAGTGCACAAAACATAAAACTGATAAATTGCAAATGATGATAAAATAGATTTAGATAGAAAAAGGTCCTCACTAAGTTTCAGAATCAACAATTTTTGCCTTCTATCCATCAATAGTAATATTTTCTTTCAAAAAGCAAAAGAAAAATATGGTTAGCTGAATTAAGCATTTCTGTGAATTTAAATGGAGAAAAAGAAAAAAAACTATAAAAGCACAAACATTTGATCATAATGGTAATTAAAAATTCTTATAAAATGCTAAAATGTTCAGGTACAAAACGGCATAATCTCGTACAAGCGTTGTTACACCAACTTATTCATACCAATAAGAGCAGTGTATTTTATAAAGATTATATCTCCAAAAGCTGTGTTCCTATCATCTTATTTCAAATCACCTTCTCAAATAGATTCTTCATTTCTAGCCTAACGTGCCTTCTTTTGCCCCCAAACCACCATTCTTCCAGCACAACAACCACACTTTGCCCGGAATATAAGCACAGCTCTTCCATTCAAAGGTGCCATCTTTTTCAATTCAGCCCCAAATTCTCTATTGTAATCTTCACTCAACTCAAAGAAACCTTTATCCCCACCATCTCTGCCTGCAGAATTATGCAAATTTTTCAAGCAATCCTCCGTCTCTATCTTGATGTCGAATTCCGGAGCATTCCTTAGCCCCCGACAGTTTGGATTATCACATTTTTTCCCAACACAACAGCTTAAAAACCAGAGTATGACAGAACAAGCAATCATAAATCCAAATCCATTCACTAAATAAACACCACTACCAATACCCAATTCCTTGTCTACTGTAGCGACCATCAGTTTCCAGATATCAGAGAAGCCATAGGAGAAGAACTTGAGACACGGGAACAACAGGAATCCGCAAGCAAAGAGTACGGCGACCAAGATGGAAATATTGGCGATCGCTGATGTTTTATTAGGGCATGGCGGAGTTTTGATTGGATTCTGATAATTCAATTGGGCCTTCTTCCTATGGGAACGAGGGTTTTGGGTACCGGCGGCGGGTGCTGAAGCAGCGCGCATGATGGCGATGATGTGAGCGGACGAAAAGTTGGATCTTGTTCTCAATTTACAGATTACTGATCTGATTTAGAGGGATTTGCGGATAACCGGAAGAAAAAGAGAATCAGAGGGGATGATCTTTTGCTAGGTTTCTACATGTAGACCTATACAGTCAGTGGTAGTCTTCTCTCTTCGCAATTGATGGGGCGTGGTGGTGCTTGAGATATTATTTTTAAATGGCCAACATGCTGTGTGTATATCTTATTATTATTATTATTATTATTTAAGAAAGATCCAACACGAAAGGAAAACGAGCTCCTCTAGCTCAAATTTTATAATATCAGAGCATCTGATTGGGGGAATATTTATCTTTAATTTATTTACTTTCAGAAAATATCATGAAAAAAATATTCCCTCTTGAAAGTCTATGTCTGGACGGCGACTACCTGCAGTCACGTCGTCGTCGTCGTCTGCCAATGATTGGAATGACAACATGTTTGTTAGTGGTTGATCGTTCAAACATACTGTGTACGGCCAGAATATTTTCTCAAATATCTAAATGGTCAAGAGAGTATTTTTTTAGCGGGTGCAATTATATACAAACTAAGCTCCTAAAAAATTAGATATTGATCATCTAAAACTTACTATTTGAAAATCAACCGTGATCTTTTATCCATTTTTCAAATTCTTACTCCTATATCAACATTCATGATAAAATTTCATCTTATATTTTTTTACCTTTCATCAAATTCTCCTCCGATCGGTTCGGCTGAGTGCTTAATTTGTTACTGTCAATGTTTTATATTATTTGAATACAATTTTTTTTATTTTTTTTTTGGAGAGGGGGGACCCATATTATTCATTTTTATCAAATTTTTAATAATTTGGTCATGACAACGTAAATTATAGGCTCCGTAGCACAAAAAAATCTTATAAATATTAATGTTTTGGTGCTTTTTATGTAATTATCCCTTCCTTTTTTTATCGATTTTTAAAAATTTTTTATTTATTTTAAATTAATATTTCAATCGATATGGTACAAATTTGAGCACTAAATTAAGGAGTTTTGACTAACAATTCAATGAAGAATAATTTACTTCTAAACTTGCTTTTATAAAGCTTCCAATATAATGTTTCAACCTAACTTTGGATGGTAAAATCTTCTAATGAAAGAACGTTTATGTGAAATATATCACTCGGCATTATTTGATTGATATTTTTAGTTTGATAAGTTTAAAGTGCTTAAAAAACATGATGAATGAAATCAAAATCATGACGTGCAGTTGGTGCTGAGAAGCCAAAGGCGGTTTATTGAGGGATTTGCTATTCAAGCATAAGAAGCCTCTTCGATAACACTTCTATAATCTAATTGGCAATATTTGTAGTTTGGAAGAATTGCATGCAAACAACTTAATGCTTATGTATTTATATATCTAACACCAAAACTTTCATTTTTATATTTACGTCAACTTACTGTGTAGGAAAATGTGCATTTCACATTTTTAAAAGTAAAATAATGATATTTTTAATGTGATATGAAAGAT
Organism: Phalaenopsis aphrodite; assembly: GCA_003013225.1. NCBI lineage: Eukaryota > Viridiplantae > Streptophyta > Magnoliopsida > Asparagales > Orchidaceae > Phalaenopsis > Phalaenopsis aphrodite. Next base: position 1,193,893 of record NEWO01000080.1, read on the forward strand.
ATGTAAATACATTGAAGTTTAGAAATTAGATATGTAAATACATAAAGGATGAGGGCCCGTTTGGGAACCTATGTTTGAGGCTTTTACGTTGCGGAAAAAAAGAAGCACAGTTTGGGAACTCTTTTATTTAGAGTGTTCGTTGGTTGGGGCCCGCAACAAGTCGAACAACAAAGCTAAAGGGGGAGAGGGTGTTTTGCGAGTGGAGCTCTGTTGTGAAGTTCCTTTGATGTCAATGCCCCTTCGGATTCTGGTAATCTCACTCCCTATACTCGCATATAGCTCTGCCTGTATCCTCCTTTGTCACTCGCATCGATAGGGCTGAAACCTGGTTCTGCTCCTCTCCCTCTGTTCGGCCTCGAAGACTTGCTACATTCTTCTGGTGAAAATTTGTCCTCAATGGATTTTTTTCTTGAGGTTGCTGCCTACCTCTGTGTTTCTTTTTTTTTCATTAAAATTTTTTGTGTTTTTGATATGCATATGTATCCATTGTTGTTTGATGGCTGACTAGCTTGCTCGTTCCCATTCATATGCATAGATGAACATATTGTGGAAGATTATTGAGCACCTATTTGTTTTTTTCCTCTCGTATTGCATATAATCTGATGCAAAATTAAAGTTTGTAAGATAAATTAGTTATCAACATCTATAGTAATCATGATCAAGCAGTAGAAGCCACATAATGGAAAATATATAAGCTTATTCATTTGTTTTTTTTTTAAAGATTTATTATTTTAAATATCCTGACTGTGGAGTAACATTTTGAAGTGGCTGGTTGAATTGTTTGCTTATGTCTCCTCCTCAGTGTAAAGTAATATTTTGGGAGAAGAATGTTGAGTACTGCTTCTTTTTTCAGTTAATTTGAGACTTTTCTAAATAGAATTGCATATGTTTTGTTGTACATGTGAATCATGCATAATAGATAAATTAGCAGGATCCTTACCTGATCTGATCAATCAACAGAAGCAGTAATATGAGTAATGCTCATATGTTTGTTTCAGATTTCTTTGTTGATTTATTTTGTTTGAGTAGATATATGAGCACTGGTTTTTAGTTTTTTTGACAGATTTTGCTAGCTGATTTCCTTGCTCTTGCCTCATTCTCAGTTTACATTAACATTTTAGATTAGAGAATATTGAGCACTGTTCTCTTTTTTAAGTTTTCTTCTGTTATAATTTTTATAAATAGAATTGAATATGTTTTGTTGCACATTTGAAGTTTGCATGATAGATAAATTAGCAACATCCTTACATGTTCTGAACAATCGGTAGAAGCAATGAGATGAAATACATATTAGCAATGCTCATCTGTTTATTTCAGTTTTTTTATGGTTTATTTTCTTTAGATAGGTATATGAACACTAGTTTTAGTTTGTTTAACAGTTTTTGCTAGTCGAGTTGTTTGCACTTGCTTCCTCTTCAGTGTGGAGTAACATTTTTAGGGAGAATGTTGAGCATGATTTTCTTATTTTAGTTTATCTAAAACTTTTATAAATAGAATTGCATATTCTTTGCTGCGTTTTTGAATTTTGGATGATAAATAAGTTAGCAACTTCATTGTCTGTTATGATCATCTAATAGATGCAATGAGATAAAATATATATGAAAATTGTTCATCTGTTCATTTTGAATTTTTTTGTTGGTTTATTTTCTTTCGATTGATAAATGAGCACATATTTTTCAGTTTGTCTGACAAATTTTATTGGTTGAATTGTTTATTCTTGCCTCCACCTCAGTTTGGACTAATATTTTGAGGAAAACATGTTAAGCGCTGCTTCTTTTTTTAGTTTATATGAGACTTTTATAAATAAAATTACATATGTTTTGCTACACATGTGAAGCATGCATGATAAATAAGTTAACAAAATCCTTACATGTTCTGATCAATCAACAGAAGCAATAAGATGAAATATATATAAGCAATGCTCATATGTTTGTTTCAAATTTGTTTGTTGGTTTATTTTATTTGAATAGATATATGAGCACTGATTTTTAATTTTTTTGACAAATTTTGTTGGTCGAATTGCTTGTTCTTTCCTCCTCCACATTGTACAGTAACATTTTAGGGTGAAGAATGTTGAGACTACTCCCCTTTTTAGTTTTCTTCTACGGAGACCTTTATTAATATAATTGCATATGCTTTGTTTCACATTTGAAGTTTACATGATACATAATTCAACAACATCTAAAGATTGCTATGGAAGCTATGAAATAAAATACATTTCAGCATTTGAATGTTAGGCACTAAACAAACAGTATAAGTCATTTCAACATTATTATTTTGTTTCTTTCAAAGTTTTATGTGTACTTACCATGCATATGCATTCGCTGAGGATATATGTCAGATAAGATAACAAATGGGGGGTGTCATTCACATGTTATTTAGAGCGATGTTGGAAAACAACTATCAAAGGGCTCATCTGATCATCGCTCCTCAATCTTAAATAGGTGAGGTTGTTTTTGTATAGATAATATCAACCACCAGAGAACACATTCAAGTGCTTATTCAATTTGGAAAAATAGTGATTTTGGATAAAGTCTTCTTTAGTTAAGAGATCTCATTGAGCTCTAATTATTGTCTCGAAGACCCGATTTTCATAACATGATAAAAACAAAAAATTGGTTATGAGTATCTTATCTGATATGTAATATGAGGGTTCACATTAGTGCATGGATATGCAAAAAAAGTACAAAAAAAATTTTGAAAGGAACAGATGAACAATGCTCATATATATTTCATTTCATTGCTTCTACTGATTGATCATGGAATATAAAAATGCTACTAAATTATCTATTTTGTAAACTTCAAATGTGTAGCAAAGCATGTGCAATTTTTTTTTATAAAATTCACATAATAAGAAAACTAACAAAAGGAAGCGGTGCTCATCATTCTCCCCTCAAAATGTTACTCCACACTGATGAGGAGGCAGGAACAATCAATCCAGCCAGCAAAATTTATCAAATAAAAACTAAAAACCAAAGCTCATATATATTTTTATAAAGATATGCTAAGGTGGAGTGGATGTTGTTAACTTATCAAAAATGATTCTCAAGATTTATATAATCTTATTACTACAGATGTTTTGTGGACCCATTGGTTACTTAGTTATTGTTTACAGTGATGCCTTTAGAATGTGATTTGATGGGCACATTTCACATTTCTTGTGAAATATTTAGTAGAGCAATAATGGAAAAAAATAGAACAAAAGGCTCAACCAATTACCAATAGTGAATATGAAAATAAAATGACCATTCTAATTTAACAAGGATATTGATTGGTCTTTATGTCTGGATAACACAATTGGTGTTCTTGTATGGAGCTATTTTTGATATTTACAAAATTATTATGAGCTCTAATTTATCTTTTTATTTGTCATATTCTTATTTTAGATTCATGTATTTTTGTTTTACAAGACAAATTATGTTGATGCATTTCTTTTTTTAACTTGGATATCAGATGTGTAAATAAAATGAATGTGAGATATCTGCTATTTGGGATAGAGAGATTAAGATAATATTCTATGACTTGTGTTTGGGAGATGTAGAAAATGACAATAAACCAACCACCCATTTTAATAAGGAAGGCTGACAAAAAATAATGAAACTCTTTCAAGAAAGAATCAGTAGACTATACAATAAAACCAAGCTGGAAAATAAATAAGATCAACTTAAGAAAGACTAGAAGTTGTGGAAGGAGCTAAAGAGAGGGGCCACAGGTTTAGGATGGGACCATATCAAAAAAATAGTTGATGAACTTGAGGAGTTGTGGCAAGAGAAGATTTCAACAAGTCTAACATCTTAGATTCAATATTGCTTACTTTGAAATTTTGCATCTTCGAAATCAAGTTTATTAATTGTAGATTTTACCAAATGTAAGGAAATTCAGACTTGTCGACATTGATCCGACACTAGAGGAGAAGCTAGATACTATGTTCCTTTGTGTTGTAGCAACATGGGTCAACATCAGGGCTACAACATAAGAGCTCGCCACTAATTTGGATGAGCCATAATGTGCTCATTCCAATGAAGTATATGAGGAACAAGTAGATGAAAGAGAACGGGGGGAGTCCAGTCACTCAAAGAAACATGCATCCTCGAGACTAAAAGAGAAAAGGAAAAGTAAAATTGGGGTAGCTCATTTATCCCAACATATATCACAGCTGGTGTCATGATACACCATTATTACTTCAAGTGCTTAAATTGCTCTCCATGCATACTCAATAATGACAGATATTATCAAACTACTCGACTCATTCACAAAATTTTTTATGATGCCTCTCTACTTATCTGCCTTAAAACTTCTAGAGGATCGAAACAATAGTCCCTAAATGAAGGATTCCTTACCTCCATTAAAATTTAGAGTCAGACTAGTTAGATGACATGCACATTTTTTTACTTTTGGCAACTAAAGTAGGGTAACTATTTGTAGTAGTTGACTTTTCTATTACAAACTATGACTTGTTTTTACCTTTTTTGATGTTTTTTTATTAGTGGATTTCTGTAGTTTAACTATTTTCATTTTGCACAAGTTAAGCATTTACCTGCACTGAGAATAACATGTTTTTTTTTTGAGATGAGCTTAACATTGCTCTTTCTGTCAAACAGAGCCACCAAATGAAAAGAAGATTATAGAGATATTAGAGCAAGTGATAGTCATTACCAATAAAGTTTGTCTGATTTATGAGTACTATAAAAGACATATTTGTAAGACACCTTGTGTCTCATCATCATTTGTGGGTGACAAATTGATTGGTGAACTACTAGAAGCTCATCCATTTCATATTCATAGTATGTCTCGGATGTCAAAAGTTATGTTTTGTGATTTATTAGATGAATTACAATCAAAATATTGTATGCATGGATCTTTGTGATTTACATCCCAAGAAGTTCAAGCTATCACACTCTTCAAATATTGTGAGTGTTTCCATTACTCCACGGAAATGATTAGCAAGTATTTCCACATTGGGTTTAACTCTTTGGTTAAAATGGTTACGAACATCATCAAACCACTAGACCCATATTTTGCTCAAACACCTCAGGAAATTCATATTGATCCAAGGCACAAGCCTCTTTTCAAGTTATTAATCCCACTCTTCCTTCATAGTTCATTAAAGTCAACAAAATTTATAAATAGCATATATGCCATCTTTTTTTATAATAAGGACCGCATCAGAGCAAAGGATGTAACGTATGTTAACGCACACGTGGGCAATGAGAAAAAAGATAGCCTATATCGACAGATGCGAAACTGCTACACATAATATATTAATAATATGTGATTTCAACATATTTTACATTTGTGACAGTTTGTTAGAAGAGAGTGCACACGACATCAGAATATTCAAATTTGAAGTAGAGGGGCCCGAATACAAATTCCTGATGCCTTAACAAGGTTGGTGCATCAAACTAATCCTTCATTGTTATATTTTCCTTTGAACAAATCTACTTATTCAGAAAAGTATTATCTTGTTGATTCGGGATATCCATTGCAACATGATTTTTTGAAGTAATTTCCTGACACGAGATATATCCTTCTTGACTTTGAGCACAACAACCAAGTGATTAGGGGAGGAATAAGCTCTTCAACCAAAGACACTCTACATTACGTGGTGTTATCGAGTGAGCATTTGATGTATGGAAGAAAAAGTGGGTCATACTCTGAGATAGGCTTGCATATTCCATAAAAAAATATGTGAAGATAGTTGTTGCAATGAGTGCACTCCATAATTTTATATGGGGGAATCCATCCCGAGATAATATCGATTTCAAGGACATAGATGATTATCCTACATGCATGTCTGAGGAAGCTAACCAACATCAAGTCGGACCTTCGATGCAAGGTGAGGATTGAAGGTCCGACTTTGAACAAACGAATACAACACTTTTGAGGGAAAAGATGTTGAGGAGATGTTAAAGTTAAGAGAAGATATTACTGATGCGTTGGTGAATGGTGAATGCAACGACTGTACTTATATAACATCACCTAGTTATTTGTAGTTATGCATATTTTGTCTCTATGTTTTCTTGGGATGTATTTTTTTTCAAAATATTTACAATAATCAATATTGTACATTTCTTTTTTGTGTGTCGACAAATTTTAATTTTTAATTATAAGACTGCTTATATTTTTTTAAAATATCTGAAATGTTGTATCTACTAAATTTTTTTAATTAAAGTAATTATGTATTATTATAACAGGAAATATGAGCTTAAGATCATCAGACACTTCAAAAGTTTTGCTATACTATTGTGGCGACAAGTGTGTTTAGTATAGGTCCAAAAGGGAAGACAACTACGAGAGAAGATTCTATTCTTGTCCCAGAAACATGACTCTTACATATTGTGGCTTCTTCAGTCGGTTGATGACACAGACGAGAACCCTCCAGACTGTGATCAGTCGAGGAGAGATGTAGGGATGAAGAAGAGCTTGTTCTAAAGACTTTGTCATCAGGATTTCAAGACAAACATTATTCTAGACTTGTTGATTACCGTTATTGTCCTCATTATTGTAGTAATTTGCTTCAATTAATTTATTCTTTTTATATGTATTAAAGTATTTTAGACCGGACTGTCAGTTTTTTTTGGTAATATGACATTTTTCTGTTATTTATTTATGAGTATTCTAAAAAGTGTACTTGTTTCAATTTATTACATATGTAATGACTAAATAATATTTCTAATCAGAAACAACAACAACAAAACAAATTTCTCAAACATACACTTGCTTCTTCATTTGCAACTTTATGATAGCTCAACCCCTATTAATTCATTGATCCGTAAATATTTTCTTCTTTTGATTTGATAAGCAATTTGGCTTTCACTTGCTGAGTTTGTTGGTTTTATCACTTGCAAGACCTAACTAAAATATTTTTTAGAGAATTTTGGATAAGATTATCATGACTCAACTTTAAACAAAATTAATATGATATATAATTATTTTAATTTTAAGTAACAATAATACATGATTTATTATATAAAATTTAAAGTATATTTATCCTTACGCATATTTAATAATTATAGAATTCAAAAAAATTGAATCAAAAATATATATTTTTTTCATGTTGCGAAACTTGATGTGACGCCGTCCATTTTGATCTAATCGTTAGGCGCTTGAATTGGAAAAAAAATTTGGTGTGATAGATGTACGCATCGTTGTGTGCGATATTGAGGTATATCGAGGGTATAAGGGGTTACATCCACGGTATAAGCTCTTGTAACCTCCCTATAACCTCCCTATAACCTCCCGGTAACTTACGTGTAACTTCTTAATATATGATAACAGAAACGCGAAACTTATTTTGGGGTACAGATGGATTACAACAAGTTACAAAGATGTTACAAGGGGTTATACCGCGGATGTAACCCCTTGTACCCTCAGTATAATCTCAATATTGCACTCAGCGCTAAATACGTATATCGCACACAATTTTTTCCCCTTGAATTGGTATTAAATTTGGTCAAGAAAAAAAAAAGTTGACGTGCATTGAAGGCTCTTTCTTCTTTAATTGCAGCTCATCTCTGCCATATTAGGACAAAAGCTTTGACAAAAGGTGCCTGTCCAGTTGCTAAATAAATAAATAAAAGATAAAGACAGTGCCACATAAAGGCTCTCAGAAAAAAAATATGGAGAAAATAATAACAGAATATATGCACGGACAACGATGTTAATACACGGAGGCATTTGGCATCTGAAATTTATTTTTTATTATTACGCTCATCGGGATCATTTATGAATAGTTTAAAGTTACTTATATGCATTATTAATAAAAGTATTCATATATTATGTGTGGTATCTAATCAGGCGTTTAGTCCTAATCCCAACCAGCTGCTATAAAAAATAACTTAAAAGACTACTTCTGCACCTCACAAAATTTTTTCCAACTAGCCGCCTTCCCCCCACTTGGCGTCGGCGTCATTAAATAATGATATAGTGCCTTTCAAAAAAATAATCATCATAATAATATAGTGTATTATTCATTTTTTAATAGTAATTAGAGTTTTAGGGTCCTCGGACATGAAAAAATATTACGGTCGCATGTCCAGATGATGGTCTGATACGGCCACACTATAGCATATCACATGACGTGTGAACGTGTGGTCACCACATAATATTTGTTGGTTAGGCACTTGTGTTGTGAAAAACGCGGCAATAAAACGAAAAATTGGAACGAGAAAAATTTGCAAAGAAAATAACAAACATACAAATTTAGATGATTTGGCAAATTTGTCTTCATCCGTGGAGTTGCAGAAAATTTTATTAACTTGAGGATTTCACCTGTCGAACGCCTCGACGTTTACAAGGAAGATCTCTCTCTTCCTCTCTCTTTCCACCAAAACCGCGTGAGGAGGAGAAATTAACGAAAGATTGTTTCTTTTCTTGCGTGAAAACCGAAGGGAAGAAAGACAAGTAAGAAGCTTTTCCTTGTTCTTTTCCCATGCACACATCAGCCAAAGAGGATTGATTGGGTTGACTATTAGCAAGCTAATTGCTTCTTATTTATAATAAGCTAAAAGGCTTATTTTATTAAGCAGCGAGGCGAGAAGCGTCACACAAAAAGCTTCTCGCAGTTCCGCGTGAGGCGCGACGCGAAGAAAGAGCGAGAAGATAGAAACATTATGCGGTTCCACGTGAGGCGCGACACGGAGAGGGAGGCAGGAGGAAACAAGCTCCATATCCAAGAATTCTCTCATTTGGAGACTAAGACACTGACTGCACCACCTACTAATTGCATCATCTGCTGACTGTACCGACCCTTTTCTTCAAATATGATATCCTCCATCTCTGCAACTCAAAACCTCTATCTTCATGTCAGAAGACCAGCTGAAGTCGAGCAAAACTTCAGTTTTTCAAGAGTAACACCCTCAGTCTACATATCAGCATCAACACAACCTCCTACCTCCAAGTTCTTTCCTGGGTTACTCATGTACTGCTTGCAACTCCCATTGCATGGGCAATATCTTGTCTTAGCTGAAAGTCTTTTTCAGTAAGTTCAGACTTGTACCTCTTACTACCATCAAACACAGTCTTCACTCGGTACACCAACTTGTTGTGCAATGTCTTCTTCCATGGTGGAAGTTTTGTCATCTCCCAAGTCTGATTCCTTGAAAGGGAATTCGTCTCCTCCTGCATGGGCAGCTCCCACTTGCTCAATTTTCATCTTGCAAGATTTCTTCACAGGTCTGACTCATGTGACCAAACCTGCAACGCCATAGATCTATCATGTCCTTTGCAACTGTAGTATCAACATTGTTGAGTAAACCTGTAGTCATATATAATGTGTCAGTTTTCTTACATTGAGTTAATACTAATACTCTTTTGGTAACCTTTCAGGTGCTATATGAGAACACGATTGAATGACCACCCTCATTGATCTGCCCAACACAAATGAAGTTTTTTCTTCAACTCAGGAATGTGTTTGACCTTTTGTAAAGTTCATTTTCTCTTGTTAGGGAGTGCAATATCAACGTCGCCTATCCTCGCCACGTTTAGAGCTTTTCCATCAGCCAGATTTACCTTCCCAAAGTCACATGTAGCATAATTCTGCATTAACTCCCAATGGGAAGATGTATGAAAGGAAGCTCTTGAATCCAATATCCAGTCATCAACAGAACTGTGAACTGTCAGCAGTAGTGTATCCTGTATTTATTCAATTACAACATTAGCGCTATCATTCTCCTACTTCTTGGGATTCCTGTAGTTCCCTTTTATGTGGTCAGCTTTGCCACAATTCCAGGAGGTTGCCTGCTGAGCAGGTTTTGATTTTGGCTTCGATTTTGATATTCTTTTATTTGAGTTTCTGTCATGTGATCTCCCTCTGGAATCAACATTCAGTGTTAAACTCAAACCCGAGGTCTCGCCAGAGATTTCCTGAACATCTCCTTAGTCAAAATCAAATCACGAATATCATCATATTTTAGTTTAGATTTACCTACAAAACTGTTAAACATCATCTTCATGTCTTCCCAGTTATTTGGAAATGAAGCCAATAATATCAACACATGTATCTCATCATCAAAATCAATTTAAACAGACGATAATTGAATTGTGATAGTATTGAAATCATTCAGGTGTTGAGCAACAAACACGCCTTCCGCCATCTTTAGGTTGAATAACATTTACATCAAGTACACATTATTATTCGCCTATGGCTTTTCATACATATCTGATAAAGCCGCCATGAGATATGTAGTAGTCATCTCCTTGAAGACGTTGTAGGCAACGAATCTTCATATGGTTAATCGAATAACTCTTAGAACTTGTCGATCCAATAGATTTTATTCCGCCTCGTCCATCTTTTCAGGCTTTTTTTCTGAGTAACAGAAGATGAAGTTTCTTCCCAAAGAGGTAGTCTTTTATTTGTATCCTCCAACAACTAAAATCTGTGTCATTAAACTTTTCGATCCTTGATGTCATCACTTCGTCTCTGCCCATCATTATTCCTTGGATCCAAACGAAGGCTTTGATACATGTTGTTGTGAAAAATGACAAAAATAAAGCAACAAATTGAAACGAGAAAAATTCCCAAAAAAATAACATGCACAAAGATTTACGTGGTTCAACAAATTTACATTCATCCACGGAGTTGCAGAGGATTTTATTAACTTAAAGATTACACCCGTCGAGCGCCTCGACGTTTACAAGAAAGATCTTTCTCTTCCTCTCTCTACTGCACCTTTCTTTCTCCTCTCTTTCCACCAAAGCCACGTGAAGAGGAGAAATTAACAATAGAAACAAGTTTTTTTTTTTTTCCTGAAAACCGAATGGAAGAAAGACAAGTAAACAACTTTTCCTTGTTTTTTTTCCTTGCACACATCAACCGAAGAGGAGTGATTGGAATGAATATTAGCAGACTAATTGCTTCTTATTTATAGTAAGCTAAACGACTTGTTTTTGGTAAGCAGGGAGGCAGGAAGCTTTCTGTGGTTCTGCGTGAGGTGCAACGAAGAGAAAGAGCGGGAGGCAGGAAGCTTTACGCGGTTCCGCGTGAGGCGTGACACAAAGAGGGAAGCAAGAGGAACATGCTTCATATCCAACAACTTACAGGGTGAACTTTTCTTGGATCTGGCCACATTAGTTGTGGCATTAGTGATGTTCGTTCTAGTGAATGTGGGCAACCTTCTCCACTTCACTTGTGCACACAGGAGCTGTGAGCTTTAGCTTGGCTAGATCAATTTTTCATGGCAATAACTTAGGCTTCAACTTGATTAAATTCAAGTTTCAGATTTTGGCAAAGTATAGTTATTTATTAATTTCTGTTTGAGCATTGATATTTGACATTTCAATATTTCATTTTTTCATGAGTTTTCAAATGCCTTTAACCTATGCTGGGATTTTAAAGTTTCTCTTTTCCTTAATTTTTTATTCTTAGTGAAACCATAGTCGTCATCCCTCACACTACCATCTGGGATTCTCAATTGGCCCAAGGGCCTTGCCCTTTATCTTCTCATGGACATCCCATATTTTCCTCATCTCTCTTCTTTCTCTTCACATTCTTTGCTTGAATTGGATTCTTCAAGCTGTAGTCACTCTTACGTACCATGTGTAGAGGATAGAGTTCTATTTTAAGATGAAGAGATTAAAGAAGGTTCTAAGTGATGGAATCATGCTTTGGTGGGCTACGTGTTGGGTAAACATCTCTTATATAATTTTTTTTTAAAATACATTAGTAATATCTGAAATCTTGGAGGTACTTTCGATCTTATATCTCTTATGGAAGCTTTATTTTTTTATTTACAGGTTTAATTGTGTTGAAGAGATGAGTTAGTTTTGATGAGAGGTTCATGGTTCATTAACTATAGACCTTTCATCTTTAAGAATTGAATTCATGACTTTAAGCTAGTAAAGAAGACTTCAAGGAAGTCTTGATCGGAGTGATTATTTCTAATCATTTTTGTGCTGTTGGTCTAAAAATGGTATCCCCAAAATCACTAGCAAAATTGGGGTTCCTTTGGACGTTGACCCTCTCACAGCGAAGGGCTCACGCCTCACCCTTAGTAGGGTTAATATTTAGATAAATATCAACTCTTATCATTTTAGATACTATTACCCAAGATGTTAAAGGTCAAAATATTATTCTTCCTATTATTTATGAATGGAAACCTGTTTACTTCACATCTACTCATGATCATACAACTTTCCCCAAATCCCCTAATTTCAAACAAGCCCCCATTTTTCCTACATTCAATGGAGGAGTAAAAGCAGAAATAGACAAGCTTTGAGATCTCATAGAAGTAAAAGCAAACCTCATCAGTCTGGCCTACTACCCCATATCTTATTCATAACCCCTTTTCTGCTTCGGACATTAACTAAAAAAAATATTTTAACAGTGTTGAATCCTCTATTACAATTGGTGAGATTACTCCTAATGCGCTTAATGAATCTTACACAATAGATCATGCATGTATGATTGGAGTGGCATCCTAATTTTAGGTAAAACATATGTCAGTTCAATCTCTTTCTTCAGATCATCTCTGAATTCTCCTTGCTTTAGAAAATGTCTCATCTGATAAAGTGACTATTATCCCTCTTTTCCTTCTATCTCCAAGTCTAAGTATGGTAGATCCAATGGGGAAACTCCCATAACTAGTTTTCTTTATGTTATAACTAACATTCTTACATGGAATATTCATGAGTTCAACATTGAGGCCTATATTAATGATCATAGAAGACTTATTAAAATATAATAAGATTGATCTTACTTATCTATCAGAAGTCAAGCTTTCTTCCTCTTCTATTTCTGATTATTTTTTTATAGATAGCTTTAAGATTGTTCCTAATAAAGATATCATTAATAGTTTGATAATTATCACAATGTGACATTAAATTTTCATAAATGGAGATTCGAGCAAGCTGTGATCAGATTAATTTGTATAAACATTTGAGTGATTTCTTATATAACTGCTTATGCTACCTTAAAACAGAGGATTTAAGAACCTTAGAAAGCTAAAAAAAAGTATGGTGCATTGATTAACTAGATTTCATCTTAGAGGTGACTTAAGCTAGAGGTGGATCTTTTGGGAGTGTTTACTTATAGAGGTCGATTAAGAGTTCTTAATGGTACAGGTTTAAGAGGAGAGAAGTTACGTAAGGTACATTATTTTTTAGGGTTATTAAAAGTATTTCTCATCTAAATTGAACCATTAGTCATATTTTATAGACGCACACTCACATGAGCTTCAACATTAGTGTAACATCACTCATGGCAAGTTATCTTGGACAAGTAGAAAATACTTAAACCGACATAACTAGAAAGTATTGAATGATAATTAAAGCTGCAAAATAAAAGATAAGAATTTGAAATCTCTCTAAATAAATAATTATATAAAACATTATTAATAAATAAATAACTAAATAAATTGTATTTAGCTAAATTTATCTAAATTTTATATGAGCTATCATTACATTTAATATCAAGTACTACTTGTTGAAAAAGAAACAATTGTACTCTTGAATATAAATAAGAACATGTTCAGGGTTAAGAACATGTCCAGGGTTAATTCATTTAGGCTTCCAATTTTTAATAAGAGTTCTAATTTGTATAATTAATAACTTGAATCAGTATTAAACCAGCCAAATTCAAGGTATTCTTCGAGTACATTGATCCACTCATAACCTTAATTCTCTTTTTAACTTCTTGAACCACTAACTTTACATAAAAAAGCTATCTTTGAATTAAAAGACAAGCTTATTAATTTTTACAGAACACTCGAAAAGAAATAACATTAGCAATAAGAAATTCCTTCCGATTAATGCAAAAAGTCAATCTTCAGCAAATTTTATGAACTTCATTGACAGTCCCAAATTTTCATCATAAATTGAAATTCAAGACATAATCCAAGTAACACTGAGCTCTATATTTCTAGAAAACCAAAACACAGAACAACAGCATAGCTTCACTTTTTCTCTAAGGTCCTCTGAAAGCCACTTTTTACAGTTCTATCCATCTCAGCATCTCAGCAGGCCAAATATGGATCTTCTAGTTCCCATCTGTAGGCGGACTATGGCGATTATTTGCTCCAGATCCTGGGTAGTCTTCGATATCTAATACCCTGTCATTTATGCTGACTTTCTCTTCGTCTTCTTTTAATTCACTGCTGACCTGTGTATATTTGCCAGAACTATAAGAAACAATTTTACTTGATTTCTGTGCAGCTTATAAACTGCTTTTTCTATGATTTATCTTTTCAAAATTTTCATTTGGAAATTGTGAACTTTCCATTTAAATATTTATACTTCAGCATTAGAGAATATATATTTGGTAAAGGAAAATTAAAATGCTTTGTCTTTAACTTAAAATCTATCAAGTTACAAATTATATAATTCATCAAAGTATATATGTAATATAATATAAGAGCTATTGCAAAACCATGGAAATATTATGTGGCCCTGCCAATGAATCAAGCATGAGTATATTTTAATAGGATGATATTCTGATAAGCTACTAACTACTGCTAAAATAAAATAAAATTCATTTTTTTCACATAACAGTTAAGACTTTCAGCAAAATAAACCAAAAAAAAAAGACAAAATAAGGAGTCAACAGTTTATGACTCTTTGAGATTTAAGCAGAATAAGTTCCACTACCTGAACTGTTTCTTTGTGAAATCGCGTCTCTTTTACTCCTTTCATAACTCTTCTTATCCCTAATAATAAAAAAAATCAAAAATAGAGAAGCAGATCAGGACAGAAAGCAAAAAATAGAAGAATATTTACTCGATGAAGAATCATCAGCGGTGGAGGAGATGATGAGGTGAATGAATGCAAATAAAAGCAGAAGCTGAAGCAGACGAATGGATCTGCTTTCCATATCTGCCCAAAATCAATTTTTTTCTTTTTGCTCCTATCTGTGGTTGGCTCCGTTCCTCCTTTGCATTTACTCTTGCCAGTTACTGCCCCACCGTTCTGCTCTCCAAAATGATCAACATGATTACATGTCACATGCCTCTTCTTATATATATATATATATAATAAAGTTTTTTTTTTTTTTTTTTGGTTCAGTTTTTTAAAGTCAAAAATGGTGGAAGGTATATCATGCTTTGGTTTAAAATGGATTTCTACCTAACTTATGCACTTCCTCTCTTGCTCTGTAATTCTTGCTGTTTACAACTCAAAACGAAGTGATTCAAAATTTTTTTTTCATTGTAATATCATTTTATATTTTTATATTGAATGGCATATCCACCGAGTATTTTATAACTATTGATATATCGCATATAGACTTTTATATCACAATACTTTGAAGCTGAGATGACTTGCAAATAATAATTTAACCAAACAGAACGATTTATCAATAGTTTTAAAATGTTGAATGACATATCACTAAATATAAAAATTTGGTTTTTGTGTGCGTGAGTGAGTGTATTGCAATTATGCCTTATTACTATTATTTTTGTTTTACATTTTTTGTCATAAATGGGGGATTTGCAGGTAAGGGAGTGGGAAGACCAAAGAAGTCAACTTTGTACAGAGGGTACAAGCCATACTGGATTAGTGGTGCGGTTAAATGGCCTTTCAGTTGGCACTTAGCTGTACGACACCAGCTTAAAGAGAAGCACTTTATTATAGTGGTTTTTCTCTCCTCATCTTCAAGTTGGATATTTTTCTTAAAATGCACTTATAAATTGAAATGAGATTAATAGCTTATATAGAAAACATCATGGATAGTGATTTTTTACCAACATTTAGATACCTACCACTTTTAAAATCCAATGTATTAACATATCAACTATCTAAAATTTAATTCTTACCTACAAACCACCCAGCTATGCTGAAAAGAACAATTAATTCATATGTAAAAATTGGGTGTTAAGTACATAAATATTCCTTAGTATTATTATAACTATTGGGATATCAATTAATTTTTCTTGTAATGACCATTGAGTGTTGTAATAAAATTTCAACTGTTATATGAGATGTTATAACACCATTGTGTTTTTTCTCCAGCAATTTTAGTCAGCTAACTGCAATCTGCCATTTTATTTAAAGAAATTTCATAATAACTTATTTTTTTTGACCTATTTATTAAATTACAGTCCAATCAAATCAACTAATTATTTTTAGGACAAATTTTAAAAGAAGCGTCTTTATTTAACAAATAAGGATTTTTAGAGGGAGCAAAAATGTGATTTCATCATACGGTTTATATAAGTTTTTTTTTTCTTAATATTAAACGAGGCTTAAACTTGAACCCACGTTTTATAAAAATTTTTAATGAATTCTAATTCATATTATTAATTTTCGAAACAACTATATGTTCTAAATTATCAAAAAGAGGTTAGATGATTCGATTACCAAAAGCTTTGCTTCTGCTATTACGATATCTAATGGTTTCAATTTGGATTGGGTTTGGAATACATGATTAAAACCGTCTATGTCTTTCTTTATATGGCGTGTATTAAATAATCTCATTCCTACTGATGATATTATAAAGATGAAAGGTTTAAGACTTACTTCTCATTGCATCCTTTGTAAAAAAAAAGAAGAATCTATTACTCAAATTTTTGGTGACTGCAGTTTTATTACTGAAATTTGGGACATGCTTAATGAAAGACTCCTTAATTTTAGAATGGATCATTCTTTCCATTATATTTCTGATTTGTTCAACAAATGGAAGAATATTGGTAAGGCGTTTTTTAATATTGTTCCTTGTGTGGTCTTGTTGTTTATAGGGATAGCTCAGAATAATGTCATTTTTAAAGGTGACAAGCCCAATATTTGCAATACATTGGGTCTAATATTTGGCTACTTGTGCAAAAGTCCGAGTCATTAATTTTAAAGGTAAAGGCTTGGATATGTTGTCTGGCTATATTCAACAGATGGTGTTACACAATCATTCTGTTAGGCAGTTTAATTGAGTTAATTGGTGTGAACCAAATGCTCCTTATTTCAAGATAAATACTGATGGTTGTTCGAAACCGAATGCTGCTAGTGTGGGTGGTGTTTGTT
>NEWO01000080.1:1211709-1270262 GCA_003013225.1 Phalaenopsis aphrodite
CGAATTTGATTCGAATATTTGATTTAAATTGAGGTTTGTATTTCTTTGGAGAGAATATTATGTACATAATTCACATACATACAGATTTCTTGTATAACAGTGACATATTTTATACTCATAAGTACAATAATATACGATACTATTGTACAAAAAATTTACTTATAAATAATTTCGTACATAGTATTTTTAACTTCCATGAGAAATACTTGCGCACGTAAGACGCACGCAGCATTGTGTACGTCAGATAGATTACAGAGAGGGTATTGAGTGTTATATCCGCGCTATACCATCTGTAACGTCTCTGTAACCTATATATAATCTACCTGTAACTTAGAAATACATAAAACAGAAACGCGTAACTTACTGGTTACAGATAGGTTACAGGTAGTTTACATAAATGTTACAGGAGGTATAATGCGGATTTAACCCCCCCAATACTCTCCCTGTAACCTACCAGAAGTACGCAGCTCTGCGTGCATCTTACACACACAAATATTTCTCTCATAGGGGAATGTATGGAACCGAACGGAAGTTCGAAGGAAGAAAGAAGAGAGCGAACTTTGATTTGTAGTTGTGCCGTTCGTATCATTCTTTTCTTTATTGTTGTCCTTTGATTTTGGGTTTCGGTGGAGCCAAAAGGTCTTTGTCCTTGTGTGGATATCATTTACAGGTGCACTAAGAAATCTTTTCTGTTTAAAAAGACAAACACAGAAAAAAAAAAAGGATGATTTACATAGATACCTAGATATTGTTGACTTTAAAAACCCTTTATAGTTATTAATGTTACTAATTAATTACACTTAATTAACATTAAGTTAAATTTTGAAAATTCTGCAAGCTTGTTTCTCGAAAACCGTCCCTATACAAAAATATCATTCGTCATACTAGAATTTGTTAGAATTTAAAGATTAAATACATAATGATAAGAAAATTTACTATTTATAACTTTTTCTATTTATATTACAAAAATATTGAATGATTACATGATAATCGATGCCATCCAAGATTTCTTTCTCTATATAAATGACTAAGATAACATTCATCAATTAATTGTCAATTCTATTTCATAGTCAATTTTTTATATTGGTCATAACTGAAATTTGAATATGAAGGGCTGTTGATTTTAAACTTTTCAGAGCATTCTTAATCACCACAATCTATATTTGTATTATGCTCAGTTATAATTACAGGAGTTGATGAAAATTTTCTTGTGTTCAACATTTATCTAATCATAATCTTAAAGGAAATCTTTCACACAATCAAATAAAACATTCAAATGAGTATTTGATGTATTTAAGAAAGTTAGCGGCAGTAGAGTAATGGATTGTTGCACGAGAATTCGACATAGCAATCAAGTGAAAGAAAAACAATCAGTAATGACACTAGAAGTAAAAGAGAAAAGCCACAGGGTTTGGTTCAGTTGTAAAAATTCACTATAGGTTGATGATTACAAAAACCCCTTATCCCACAGACATGAACGAGTCACTAGATTTTCCAAGTTACAACGTCTGGTTTGTGGGGTTGACGACGACTAACATGTGTAACCTAACGGGTGTCGACGCGGTTGTCGATGGTCGACAGTCGACGACGACGGTCGGTGGTGGTAGATGGAGGTTGACAGTGGTCAACAGTGATCGACGATGGTTGACAACGATCAACGGTTGTTGACAACAGTCGGCGATGATCAAAGGCTGTCGGTGCTGGTTGACGTCGACTAACAGTGATCTAAGATGGCAAGGATGGTGTTGGACTACAGATCATTCTCAAAACTTCAATTTCTCTCTCAAGCCTCAAGTCCCATCTCTTATGAGAAGGGTTAGATCCTATTTATATTGTTCTGGGTGCGTTTAATGCAGTAATATGAACCACTTTGTTTAGACGGTCCAGAGAGCTTCCTTCGATCAGACGATATTTGATGGACATTTGAGTGCCTTAATAATGTCAGAATTGAGTAATCATGGGCTTGTTGGATTCATCTTGTCGAGATGCTCAATTCGACTATAGACTTGCTAGATTCAACATTCATTTGATGTTCCAAATGCGTCCGAAAAAACTTCTTAAAGCATTTATTGGCTAGCTCTGGCTTGATTTAGATCGGCTTAGACTGTTTTTAATAACATTAGACTCTTCTTGTCGAGCCATTCATTCTAACTATAAGTTTGCTGAAAGCAGAGTTTTAGCTGAGTTTTTATCGAGATTTGAATATCTCTTGCTCAGAAGATTGCTTCGAGATTTGTGTCATGTCTTGAGATTCATGTCAGATGATTAAAATTTCTTGGTGGCGTATTAGGTATTTTATTCAATTATAGTGTTGAAACGTCCTTGTCAAGCTTTATATTTGTTTTCTTACTTCAACACATAGCATTTGAATGTCGTGCATAATCAAAGATTTAATTGTTTAAATAATCAAACGGGACACATAAGGTGATATACCACCTCGAAAGGTGGAAATACAACTTTATGATAGGTTTAATTACTCAAACTAAGAATTATTGGATATTCACTCTTTGTCTGTGGCTTAGCAAGAGCTTTAAAAGCGTCAGGGCGTTCCTATACGATATAACCATCAGTTGATGTCTATTCTCTAGGTTCATGATAATATAAGCGAGACACCTTTAATCCAGAGTTTTCCTGGTTATCCAACAGGATGTAATTAAGCAGAGGAATAAGTTTGTATGAGAGACAAGAACCCAGGACAAAAATGTTCTTTTTGATTCTCTGGTTACGATTAGCTTGTGTAAGGATTCTCTTCGTGGATGTTATGTTTCAAGGTACTTTGATCCCATCTTATTTAGACGTATACTCTTAACCCATCAACGAGGATTACTCATGCTTAAGCCTCCAGTTTGTTTCTTTTTGTTTATTTGTCTATTTATTGTCGAATCTCTTTTCTTATTGATTAATCTCTTCTTCGAATCATCTGTATGATTTGAGAGGGAAATTTTTTTGAATAAGGAAACTATACAATGACATATAAATTAATACATTCATACAATTTGTATTATTATTTTTAAAAATATATTTTTCTTAACAATAGCTTCCATGTTTCACTTAGCTAGGCTAGATCTTAAAATTGAGGGATTCATCATAAGACAAGAGCAATATAAAAGAATCAATTAAACATTTTGCTAAACTTATTTTTTGGGGGGTAAATGAGCGAGTTTGAGCGAGCCCATGCTCCGTTTGTGGCCGGCTCGTTAAAAAACACCACTATTCGTGTTTGACTTGTTTATATATCGAGCTCAAAAATTTTGTTCGAGCTCAGCTCGTTTGCTTAGCGAGCCGTTTTGATAACCCTAGTCATACAATTATAAAATTTTAAAGGTAAGGCCGGGATTTAGATATTATTATTTATATTAAAATATTCATTTAAATTTAATTTAATATATATTTATTTTATTTTTAAACTCATCAATTATATATATATATATATATATATATATATATATAATATTTAACTTTTTCATGCGAATAAAGTTTTGTTTATATTCGACTTGTTTATACATCGAGCGCATAAAATTTTGTAAATTGCTGAGCAATCTAATCGAACACTAGCTACATAATGAGTATGACGAGCAATTTTGACAGCTCTACTTATTTCAAATTGAATACAATAATTTTGAATTTTTTTAATAGAAAAAATTGACAGAATATTATGAGCAAAATTTTTTTTATACTAAAAAGGTTAATATCTGGTATGACTAGTTCAACAGCATAAGGCTGATCCAATTGTCAAATAACCATGTAGAGAGTAATTCAATTACAGATGTATGGACATTTGACATAAAT
Source organism: Phalaenopsis aphrodite (assembly GCA_003013225.1). NCBI lineage: Eukaryota > Viridiplantae > Streptophyta > Magnoliopsida > Asparagales > Orchidaceae > Phalaenopsis > Phalaenopsis aphrodite. The sequence continues at coordinate 1,215,499 of NEWO01000080.1, forward strand.
AATAATTTATTATATTAAAATATAATAAATTGTTGTAAAGGATACGTCAAACTATTTTAAAATAAACAAGAAAATCATGAACAAATTTAATAATAAATTATTTTAAGAAATCTGAATATTATTTGATGTTAATGTAATACATTAAAGTTTTAATTATAGGGGCATTTATATAAATACAACCCATTTCTTACATACATACAACCCAATTCTTATGTAGCCACATAAGTAACATGAAGACTAATTTTTACATTTATATCATCCAAAATTTTCATTTCACATACAAAATAGCACACTCTTTATATCTTAAGAAACACCTTTCATACATAGGTAAGGTGGTATGTACACTAATTTGGTGTTAGATATGTAAATACAGAGGAATTGAGTGGTATGTATGTAAATCTTCCCTGAATTATCTATATATGACACTCAAAATTCATACAACATAAATTTAGTTAGAAAATTTGATTAAATTCTTGTGAAGTCTCAAATTTTATGATTTTTTTTATGAGATTAATTCAGTATTAACTTTGACTGATTATATATACATTACATTTTTTTTATATTAAAATGAAATCAACAATTTTGAAATTTATTTTCATTAAATTTAAGTTTGGTATAATAGGTATTATATGGAAAAAATATTCCGCAGATGTTCCATTTCTCAAATTCTTACTCAAGAAAAACTATTACATCAAGACTCCTGATACAATTCCATCTACGGATGATAGTAATATCGTAGTATTATTTTATCAAAAAAACAACACAATACTACCAATAACACATCTAATAACACCATTAACATCTAATCCGAATGTAGATCATCTAGATGTAATATTCTTTCAATATCAAAATTCATGATGAAATCCCAATTCCCAATGATTTGATCGAGACATGTGGAAATACATCTGGTTGATGGAGCAAAAATATTTGCAAGATTTTATGAATAGCAATGCTTGGGGTGCTCTGCATGTAATTATCTCAATTTTAAATGATAAAATTCTATTATTACGTATTTGATTGAAAAAGCTTTTGTTTAACTTGACCGTTTTAACATAAATTAAAGAATAGTTTGATCCATGCCATTAGAGAACGGCAACCTAAAAAAATCTCTGTATTTTTCCTGCGAACTTTTTGCTTGTCCACAACCTTTAAGATGCGGAACTTCAAAAAAAAAAATCTCACATTGATATTTTTAGATAACATAAAAAACCAATTAAAATGGAAATTGCAGTTTCGTTTGATTTGGTTATAAGAGTCAAAGTAATTGGTTTAATTTAATTTAAATTTAAATTTGAATTTTTCAAAAAGTGAACAGATTTAACTTTATTACACTAAACTGAAATAGATTAATCCACGTGTAATTTTTTCAAAATAAATTGAGTTAAATTTAATAGATAACATATTTTTTTTTTCATCTTTTAATTTTTATTTAAAAGTGAATCTACATTGAAATATTTGATTTAATTCAAATTATTTATTAATATTTTGATTTCAATTTTGCCAACTATGATAGATATGATTTATTTATTAAATCAAACTTTTAGTTGGTTCTTGAGCATGATGAACAAATTTGTCTTTATGTGCGTGAAGAAGGGTATGTTTAGGACAACTTTCTGCTTACTTTGCTTTTCAGGCAGTCACTTGACTTTTGTTTGTGAAATTGTTTTTTTGTTATTTTTTTGAATTTTTTGTGTTAGAAAGCTGTTTTTTTAATCTATGTTGTTAGAGTGTGATGACTGTCAGAAAACTACGATCTGAATTTTTTAAAAATAAGTTAAACTTATAATATTCACCGCATTGTTTTTAAAAAATAATTTCTTCAACAGCAGTTTTAATGTTGCTTCTTAAAAAAACTGCAGCTACCTCAAACAGACCCTAATATTGAATGAGTGTATGTAGTAGTTGCTGTAAACATAAACTGTTAACACATTTGACAAAAATAACTTCCATATGATTTCTTTTTCGGAAATAAATTTATTGTTAATAAAATTCAGTTATCATAACACATTTTATGGCTTTAAATGAAAATATATTCGTTGATTTGAACTCTTTAACCATTGCCTAAAAAATGGAACTGATTTTGTGAACTTGAAGTATGATCAACTATTTGTGTAAATCTTTAATCTTCAAATATATTTATATAAAAATTAGGATTATGCTTTAATATTTCTTGCAAAATTAATGTAATAGCACTACAACATTGACGGCCAATTACTACTTTCAAAGTAATTGGCTACCACACTTGCAGTCTGTTGTCACCGAAAATTACATTCATTACAGTCTGACAACAATTATTATAAATGAACTATTCTTGTATGTCTAAAATATTCAACTTTCTAACTCCATCTTCTCTAATTTAGAAGAAATGTGAATTTTTGTAGTAACCAATCACAATACACTATTTCAATTGGGTAAGTTCACGTGATTTTTGCCCATTTTTTAAGGATTTTCTATGTAAAAATTAAGGTGTCTACTTCTCTTTCATTGCATCAATATGCGATGGGTTGTTGTGCAAAGCTAAGACAATAATTCATTACTCTGCTACAGTGGACCTCCAACACACATCAAATATCATTTAAAAAACATCGCTATTATCATTTTCTTAAAAATCAAATACACATTTTCATGCATTGAAGTGCTACATTTAAAACAATAAAGTGATATATTTGTAAATATGAAAGTTTGACGTGAGATATTTAAATGCATAACATCGGATTTTGTGCCACCCATGTAAATTTTCTCTCTTTTTTTCAATCCAATGAACTCTTTTAAATTTATCATTTCAAATCACTGATCTCTTTTATCTTAAGCATAAAATCATGTTGTTCAATTTATTTATATAAATAATCATAATGACATTTCATCTAAATAAGATAATTTTAAAATTTACAATTTACTATACTAGGAATTAAATCAGTATTTTATCGAGAATTCCGCACCTAATTAACTAAAATATTAGCACTTTTGCTCCTAATAACTACGTGATTAAAAATCTAGCTCCTACCGTTGCCACACGTGGGAACATAATTAATGAGTTGATACAACGATCTTCTCTCTATCTCTCTTAATTTTTTTAAAAATTTTAAAAAATTAAGTTCTCTTTAGCTTGCACGAGTATATATATGCAAATCGAGGCTCATAAATACGAGAAAATATTGCATAAGGTCGCAAGGTAAAGTTACGCGTGGAGTACAATGAAATCACGTCACGTAACGGTGATTAGAAAAAAAAATATATGTCCGTTAACACAAGAGAATATTCATCCCGTGTTATTCAAGTATTATTGCGTGTTATTCAAGTGTTATTGATACGTTATTTTGTTATTATAATACCGATAATGTTTACGGAACACAATAACACCTTAATAACACAGAATAACACGGGGGAATATTCCCCGGTATTACGAGGCCGATTTTTGTTTTCTTTGACCTTCACATGACCTGATTTCTTTGGACTCCGCAGGTACCTAAGCACATATTGGACAACGCTATGCAATAATTTTTATTAATTACACTAACCACCACGGTAAATATGGATTAGCAAAGCTGATTAGCCATAATTTATATTAAGAAGTGGCTTAAAGCGAGGAAGAAAGCCGGAGCATTAATTTATTTTTAATCGAATAAAAAATTCGTCGTGACATTATAAAAAAAAGAAAAACAAAAATCAAGTTAAAGCCTCCGAGCTTCCCAGTTGACATCTAATGGTGGAGATTGGCACTCCTTTATTCGTGCTTACGAAAGGCCACGTCGATGCTCGCCATACACGCACTATCGTCTAATTTACTAATTATTTATGCCATAATGTTATAAGAAATATATATTAGTTTAAATTTTGATTTCATAACTATCTTTTAGCCATTTATATTAAAACAAAATATATTATATTTTAATTTGATAGGCTCAATTTGACCTTCATATGCATGAAACCAAGCTCGGAGCTACCGAGACCCAATCAGGCCGGATCGAGATAATTGAGAATAGCTGGTGATATTTCGATGTACGACAACCAGACGGACGATCTTTTAAATAATATGTGATCCCGAGATATCTGGGAATAAAAAATTCTAAAATATCTGAACGAATGCAGACTTAAATCCATGGTTTTTTTTTTCACACAATTCTTTTGTATTTATATGTCTACCATGCTAAATTTTGTATTTACACATAACCCCTCGGGGTTGTAAATTTATGCAATAAAATGTGTGATTCACTTTTTAAAAGATAGTAATGATATTGTTGAGTGGCAACAGATTCACAGCGGTAGAGTAGTAATTTATTGTGTTAGCTTTGCCCGAAGATCTATTAAACATGCAAATAATACAAAAGTAGCATGAGGAGAAATCAAGATTTTCTTAGTGAAAAAATCATGGAAATTGAAAAAAGTATGGGGCCTAGCCCAATCAAAGTAACTCTACCATATATGTTAACTTTTCTCCTGAATTAGATAATATGAAATTATAATGCGAATAATCACATATGTGCAATAATAATTCATCAATAATAGTCATAGTTGAGCCATAATATAGATAATTATTGACTATAATAAAAATAGTTGATCATAAAAGCCATAGCTGAAAAATTTAATAGCATTGGTTGGTCACAATGAACATAATTATTGGTTGCAATAGCGTTAGTGAGCCACAAAAGTCATAGTTAGAACTTGTATTTGCAGTTAGCTATATAGACCATAGTTGAGATAGCATTAGTCGACCACAAAGACCGTAATTGGAAGATGTAGTGGTAATTTGTTATATAGGTCATGGTTAGTGACTGTAATGTTGTTAGTTGGACACCTAGGTTATAGTTCGCAACAGCAATAACATCAGTTAACTATAGAGTGTGTAATTCAAATTTATAGTAGTAATTAGTCTAATAAGCGTAGTTTGTGACAAAATGTTTGCCGGTTGGTCACATAGGCCATAATTGGTGATTGTAATAACGTTAGTGAACCATGGAAGTAGTAGAGAACTATGATATTATTTATTAGCCACAAATATTTTAGTTGGTGGCTACAAGAGTAGCATTCGATCAAAAGGCTGTAGTTCAGGCCTGGACCCAGTTTCTCAAAATAGGATAATATTTTCACATTGAAAAGTGCATTTGTCAGTATTCAACAAAAAGAGAAAAAAAATATTTATTAGGAAGAATAGTCGTATTTTTGGCAACAATGATCATGAGTAGTGGTCACCACCGGGTGATGGTCGGTAATGACAGGTGATGATGACCGACGGTAGTCGATGATGGTTAACAACTACGAAAATCGAGAGATATCGTCGGGTCTTTAATACAACGTTATACGTTATGTCAATATTTGGGATAAAACCTTAGTAAGCAGAGATCAACAACAAGGATGAGTAAGGGAATTCGACGTTGGTTTGATGGTGATCGATGGGTGGTGGTTGGCGAATATGAAGGCCGAAAGTTTTCAATGGATTTTCAATATTACACTATACACTACTACCATATTTGTGATATGATGTTAGCAAGCAGAGATTGTCGTTGGTAGGAGGTTGACAAGGACTGGCGGTGGCCGATGGGTGGTGGTCAACGATTATAGACGGTAGAAATTTTCATTGGGTCTTCATTGCAACATTATACATTACAATCATATTTGGAATATGATGTCAGCAAGAAGGGATCACATAGCTGCAAACAGAGGTTGTCAGCGGTATTCGACGGTGGCTGACAGGCTATGATTATGATTAGGTCTACAATTCATAATAAACTATAGAACTCCTTCTCTTCCCTTATTAATTTAAGTAAGTGGGTCTATTTATAGCCTTTGGTTTATGATAGTTTTGTATTTTGAACAATAACTTCCATAGTCATCTGATCATACAATGTATTTTGACTCTCCTGATCATATGTGTTTTTTAAATGATTTGAGAGCCTAAGAATTAAGCGAGTTTTGACTAGTTGGATTCCTCTCATCGAGACGCTCGATTTAACCATAAATATTTCAAAATTGAAGTTCAGTTGACAATTCAATAGATGACACAAAACTTCTAAATTTGCTATAATGACTTGATCTGGGTTTGATTTGACTCGGATCAAACCAATTTTAGCATCATCGTTTTCGTCTTGTCGAGACAACCAACTTAATTATAAACTTGTTGAAATCGGGACCTTAGATTATCTCAGATTTGAATTTGGAATGTTTATTGCTTAATAAATGCTTCAAGTTTTGTGCCAGATGATAAAATTTTCTTGATTAGACATCTAATTTTGTTGACGTCATATTAAATATTTGAGTGCTACTGAAAAAAAATATTTTTGGCAATGCTTATTTAAAGGAACTTGTAAAATACACCGTTAAAAAAATTAAAAAATGAATAAAAATGTTTAGTACCTTTGTTAAAAGCATTTGCAGCGCTAACAACCACAGCTAGCAATCTCAACAATTTAAAATCCACTACAATGAAAATAGCAGGAATTTTTACCGATGTATTTGCCTACATATAAAGTGCTTCAAATTTTTTTTTTCTTTCATATGCATGTTTGTGTATTAGAATGAAAGTACATAACAATTGAGTGATATGTAAGTAAATGCCTCTTATTTTTTGATTTTTTTTTACTAAATCTAGCTATTCAATAAAATTGTGACCAACAATAGAAGAAATCATCTAACCATGTTATTTGTGTATGAGAGCATACAATTTAAAATTTTTGTTACCGATATTTAAGAATTTTAACCATAATCATAAAGAACGTATACTTCAACTTCATCTTATCGCTCAACTTCTACCTAAACAATAAACTTAACAATATTACATATAATATTAATATTAAATAAAAAATCAAAGCAAAAAACTTTTAAAAAAGTTGTGATTCAAGCATGCAAGCTTTTCCGTTAAAATAACTTTGAATATATATATATATAATGACTAGAACTAGAGTTGTTAATGTTCCGATTTCAGGCCGAAGTGTGGTCGGCTCAAAATCAACTCGAATAAAATTAGATCCATAATTTTGGCTCGTAACGGCTCGTTTATTTCGATTTGAGCCAAAATTCGAATTAATTTTCAAGCGATTAACGGTCTTCTACCTGAATTTGTTAAATTCATGGCCCTGACAACACTAATGCTGTTAACGATTCGATTTCGAGCCGAGACTCGAAATCGGCTTACAAAAAATTCCATACAAAATTTTGCTTCAGGACGTTTCATTTATTTCAATCCGAGCTAAAATTCAAATCAACTTTCAAGCGATCAACTATCCTTGAGCTAAATTCACAGCCCTAACTTTAGCCATCCGTTGATAGCCTAATTGGCAAAAAAATTTGTCCAGTAAAACGTATACATATTTTTTATTGTTTTATCCCCACTTTTAGATTGTATCACATCACTGAAATCATGCTACATGGGATTTTCTTGCGGTTCCATATCAAATCTTGCTTTTTATTTCTTTTAATAATAATTCTGATTAAGAAAAGGAAAGAAAATGAAACTATATATATAAAAAAAATAGTCCAACTTAAGCCTCCATCTTTTTATTTGAAGAATGTTTATGAGAGCTAAAAAAAATCATTTTCTTAAGGCTGCAAACCAAACAAGCTAAGCCGGGTAAGGTTGTCTTCAAGTTTAAAGTTCATAAAATTTGAGCTTGTGCTCCGGCATTTGGGGTTGTGTTCGAGCTTGAGCTTGAATATGTGTATAAAAATCGAGCTCGAGCCAAGCTAAGCTCAAATCAAGCTTTTATGTTTATATTAGAGCTTAATTCATTTGTCATTATGGTTATTTGAATTTGTTTGATTTTACTTTTTATAACGATAATTGTGCCATTATCAAGCAGATTAATAAGTATGCTATCGAGCTGCTTTAATTTTATCCAATCAATATTTATCTAACTAAATAAAATTAGTGCTATAAAAATACTTTTTATTTTTTAATTAAATGAGACTTATCAAATAAGTTAATAACTAATATGATTGAACTATTTATTATTTAATCTAACGGTTTTTATCCAACTTATAAATGGTTACTTCTCAAACCTACAAAAATAAATAAGCTTTTTAAAAGATAAACTTTTGAATATATAATTAAAATAAGTATATGAATATGCATAATAAATGGACAACTAAACAAATAAGCTTTTATCTTGTTTTATTTATGAATTAAAATTTTAATTATATTTAATATAAATCAATTTTACATTGTGTTTTTTCACAAGCTTTAAATTAATCTTTAGATCTTATTCATAAGCATTAACTCAAGCTTTAATTGAGCTTATTCACTAGTTTATTTTCATCAAGCTTCTTAACGAGCTTTTTCGCAAACTTTAAGTGTTGTGAAAACGATTGAAGATAAAACGAAGAAAAAAATAAAACAAGAAAATTACACAAGACAAAGATATACATGGTTTGGTGATCCACCTTAAAATTACATGTTTTTAGTGCATATTTTATTATTGTTTTGTGCATATATTTAGTGATATGACACTTTAAAGGAAGATATTTTGCATATTTTTTATTTCATGTAAATAGAATGAACATTTGGAGAAAATGAGGGAAAAATGAACAAAAGTAGTAAAAATGGTAAGGCGTCATAGTGTCGTCCCCTAGCGGTATAGTGTCATAGACGCGGGCAACGGGCGTTATAGCGCCAATAATTACCATTTTAGAAGATCCATTGAATTTGACTAAATTTTGAAGGGGTTTTTGAAGCAACCATTAGTTATTTTCAAAGATCCATTAATATGAATGAAAATTGGACAAAATAGAGGACTTTTTGGCAGCATTTAAAGTCTCACTTTAGTGCGAAGTGTATGTTTTAGTGTATTTTGAGTTATAATAGTAAAAGTTTGGAGATTTCTTTAAGGAGACTCCAAAATTTGTGTTGGGGAGAAGACATAAGGTATTTTATATTTGTGTTTAAGTTTTTGTTTCTAAGACTTGAATTTCAATACAAATTTTTTATTTTTGTTTTATTCTCCATGAATTCTAAGTAGTTCTTTTTCTTTCTCTTTGCTTTCGGGAATTAATCTCGTGAGATGAGAATGATTTAAAAATTTATATTTACTTTTTAAAAGTTGTGATGACATGTTTACCGATTTTTCATTTACTTTACAAATTAGCTACTTGTAAGGTTCAAATCTGTAGACAAACATAAAGACCCGGGAGGCCTATGACTTCACCCAACTAGTGAGTGTAACAATTCATTCTGGGCAGAGTCGTTGCGATCACCTACGGGGGAGTGCAAATAGATATAGAGATAAGTTTTGATGGGAGTATAGTTGATATTTCTAAGGTGACAGACTAGATTCTTTTTCAAATTCGGTTTAGAGTTTGGATCGTAAGGGTCCCTAGTAGGTCCTATAGAGAGAGCAAAGTGCGTAATCTAAAGATGAGAGACCATAATCTATTCATCAAGCTAGTAGAAAACTCTAAATTAGTTAATGTTTTTTGCTAGCACCGGAGGGGGTAAAGAATATGAATGCTCTTATTTGTCACAATACATCATCATATTTTTACTCATTCAAATCGAACATAGATTAATGTTGTTGTTGCAAGATCTAGATATACCAGTTGATGTGATATATATATATATATATATATATATATATATATATATATATATATATATATATATATATATATATATATATCAACCAGGAGAACGATCAACGAAGTGAAAAATAGAACGAGAAAAATCACATCAGAAAAGAACACTGCGGAACACATAGATTTACGTGGTTCGACAAATTGCTTACGTCCACGGAGTTGCAGAGGATTTTACTACTTGAGTAATTTACACCAGTCGATCACCTCGACTTACAAGAGGAATCTCTCACTCTTCGTTGCTCTCTTTATTCTTCTCTCTTTATACCGAGATACACCGAAGAAAACTCTACACCAAAATACATCGAATAAGACAAACTTACAAGAGAAATAAACATAATTTCTCTTCTGCCACAAGCCACCAAGAAGAAGCCTAGGGATAACAATCTTCTTCTTCTTTCTTCTTCTTCCTTCTACCGCAAGGAACTGCTCCTCCTCGCACTTCTCTTCATCTGCCCCGAGGAAACCTTCCTCAATCCCGAGGAAACTGAAGAAGAACTCAAAGCGTGACTAAAAAACCCATGGAGAGCCATCCAAAACTTTTATAACGAACAGAAGGTGGGAACGGTTCGCGACATTTTGTTATCGGGCGCGGGCTGAAGTGGTGTGATCTTTCGAGATTGGGAACAGGGAGCCCTGGCGCTGATTCGTGGAACAGAAGGCTGGATCAGGAGTTATCGGGCTCCAGCTTAACAATTAATATCTCATTACAAAAGGAAACATCTTTACATATCATTCAAAATTGTTAGAATTACTTTTATCAAGTTGTTAGTTATAGTTGTTTTTATCTGCTTTAATTTACTCTTAATTATTGTTATCATTTCATTTTCATTTAAATCTGCAATTTTGATAGAATTTACATTTGTGTTTAGCAAGCAAATTTAAATAGTTCAACTATCTTCGTGGGAAAGTTTTTAAGGAAAATCTTATATTACTTGAAACGATACTTATGTTTGTGTAGTACCTTTGGTGTGAAGTATTATTATTTATTTTTCATATTATTACACTTACTCGCACTAGCCACTGAATATAAAATGGATCAAGTTTTGACAATATTTTGAAGAATAAAAATACAAGTAATTCTGGATCGAGTCATTTGACAAATTGCCTACGTCCACGGAGCTGCATAGAATTTTATTGTTTGAAGAATTACACACATTTATCAAGTTGAATTACATGAGATCACCTCAATTTATTCTCTCAATCCTTCTTCTCCGGATTTCCACCACGTGTCCTTCTCTCTGATTCCGCCGTTCATAAGCCCTTTTGCCCAAACTTGCTTCAACAGTAAGCTTGCAACTCCTTCGTCATCATAGCTCTTCTCGCTGCCCACTCCTTCTTCACATTGGTTCGATCAAGAGATGCGAATCCAGGAGTCGAAAAAACAGATGAAGGGCGGAATCCAAGAGATGCAAAGAAATAAGGGGGCGAGATCTTAAACTGGAAATGCACAGGAGACGATTACATAAAGAAAGAAACCAAAGAAATAAATATTTGAATGTCAAATTCAAAGAACTACCATAAAGAAGAAATTGCCAAAAAGGATGGAAGTGGACTGAGCTCCGCAATACTCAACAAATCTCCCACTTGGAGACCGGTACACTGGGTGCATCGTCCTCTTTCTCAAACATGATATCCTCTACCTCTGCAACTCAAACCCATTGTCTTCATGTTTAAAGACCAACTAAAGTTGCATACAACTTTAGTTTCTCAAGTGTAACAATCGTAGTCAACATATCATCATGGTTCTTGCTTTCACAAATTTTCTCAAGTAACAATTGTTTGTCATCTAACAATGATCGTATGAAGTGATACCTGATTTGATTGTGCTTGGTTTTAGATTGAAATGCTAGATTCGCTGCAAGAAATATGACGCTCTGATTATCACTGTATAGAGTAACTTTTGATTCTTGTTACCCATTTCTTCCAAGAAGTCTTGTAGCCATATCATATCCTTTGCAGCCTCAGACACTGTTATGTACTCAGCTTCTATAGTAGACAAAGAAACTATTTTCTATAGGTTAGAGTCCCATGACACTATAGTCCCAACAAGAATATAAAAAAAACCGGTGGTACTCTTCCTGCTATCAATTTCTCAAGCTAGATCAGCATCAACGTAGCCCAGTACCTTTAAACTCTTTCATGAGAAACACAAGCAAGTTTCTGTGAAGCCCTTTAGGTACCTCAAAATCCATTTCACTGCTTCTCAATGTTCATTCCCTGGGTTACTCATATATATGCTCGAAACTCCCACTGCATGCGAAAAATCCAGTTTTGTGCTAGCCATAACATACAAAAGTGAATCAATAGCTGAGACATAAGGAACCTTACTCATGTAGTCTAGAGTGATTGATTCTTGTTGAGTCTGAAGTGACTGCCCATATATGTGCTGACTGGTTTGAACTTGTCCATATTGAACCTGATGAGTACCTTTTTCACATACTTAAAAGGTGATCGACCGCCCCAACCCTGTCAACCGTTCCTCATTGATCGATCGCTTATGCAGGCCCAATCAACTGCTTTGTCTGCTCGGCCTATTAGTTGTCACCAGCATGATCGCTCAATCGACCAATATTCATTGATTGATCGCCTACACCTATTTGATTGACTAATTTGACTGGATTGATCGGTTCGACTGACCTTTCTATGTCAATCGACTGATCACACCGCTTTGATCGACCACTTGCATCGGCTCGGTCGAGTGGCTTGACCAACCATTCTTGGTTGATCACCTACCTCGACTCGATCGACCATTCTTCGGTGATTGACCTCCTACGCTGGTTCGATCGACCACTTCCATCAGCTCGGCCGATCGGCCGCCTCGGCCCAATCAATCAATGATTTGTTGGTTGAATAATCAGATACAAATTAGCTGACAAAGCTAGCAGGTAAAAATTTTCAACCAGCAAACCATTTCTGAGAAGGGTTTTTCTGACTGAAAATTTTTAGTTGTATTTCGAACAGTAATTTTAATTACCGATTGAAATGCAAAATTATTAATGAATGATTTGTCAGTCGTTAATCATTGATATTCTTGTTGTGTCTCTCCAGGAGGAGCGATTTTTCTATCTAGAATTCGAACGTGCGGACAACAGACACAATGCAACGATACATCGGAGGTCCGATCCTCCGCTGCATTGCGTCCGTAGTCCGCACACCCAGACTCCGGACAGAAAAATTTAGCCTCTAGGAGGCAGTCAAAATGATCAACGCGAACATGGGAAACCCTATTTTCTTATAGCATGACAGTAAGCTCCCAGAAAAAAATGTACCCTAAGCATGCTAGCAATTTTTTTATTTCGAGAAATTTGAGAGCCACGCCCAACAGTTCATTTAAAAAAAATAGGTTACACGTTTAAAATTAACCAAAAAAACTATATTGTGATCATTTGATTTAACAAGTTGAATTAAAAAAAAAATTATGAACATGTCAAAAAAAAATATACCCTATGGAATGCTGCCTTTAAAAATAAAGAAAAGATGCACTCCAAAACAAAAAGGCAAAAGTAAAGCAAAAACCAAAGAACTTCATATTTCTATTAATCATTTTTTGTCTTGCCAAATAGGAAAAATTTTATGGTCCGAATGCTACACATCTAGATAGCAACTCACGGCCGACTCATCATCATACATCTAATTTATGAGTGATGTGGTGGCCTATAAATGACTATCCGGATACACAGACGTCCGGTCCTAATAATTCATTATCAAATGAGGCATGCCCCTTGATGTCTCCAACGATGACCATATCCGTAGCCAGCTAATTTTAGAAGATAAATGTTATACCATATCCCAAAATTTGATCTCTAAAACAAAGACCTAACACAAGATCGTGGAGTAAAAAGTCGAGTATATCTAGTTTAGTTATGCGATATATTATGACTCTTTTGCAAATGTTATTATACAAATCAAGAATATTAATCTTTTCTAACTGCAACATTTTTTCCCTAAGTTTTGCTTTTCACAAGGACATGATCATACCACTAATCGCCAGTTGCCTTCTTATGCCATGCTTATTAACAACGCTAACCTGCACGTGAATTATCGGTGTTCAATATTTCCTTCAAATGTTAGCAGCGTTGCCCTGATTCACTCCTTGGGGAAATATTTGCGAGCATAATATGTGCGCAGAACTGCATGCGTAATAACCCCACAATAACTTCCGCTTCACGGTTATTAAGAGATTATTAGAAGGTTATTGAGGTATTATTTCCAATAACCTATAACTCTAATAACATTCTAATCATATTCACGAGTTCTATTTTAATGCTATTCATAGGTTATTATGTACATATTGCGAAGTTAATAGAATACACAGACAGAGTTGCGTGCGTGCGTATTACAAACACAAAGATTTATCGACTCCTTTATACCGCAAAAAATATGGAACCAATTAAATATAATAGATCAAAATATAAATTAATGGCTTTATCTGTTTAAAAAAATTCTCAAAATCGACGCTTGGAGATTCCAGCGTTCAACTTCAACAATACCTTTAACAAATGCAAAATCACAGCATAGCAGTCAGGAGGTTGCCGATTATGGACACAGCTGTTAATTAATAGCTATGGTCGGTGGGATATTTTTTCTTTTTTTGAATTTATATTAAGATAAGTGTAATATTTTAAGTTATATATAACTCGAACCAATGTATTTATATATCTAACAACTGCAATTTAATTTTTATAGATATTCTACGTTTTTTTAAGTATTTTTCTTTATTAAATTTAAAATAGTGATATTTTTTTATTTGCTATAAAAATATATAGGAATTGGGTGGTATTTATGTAAATGTCTAAGAAAAATGGGAAGAATTAAGACTAGATGAATGGAAGGAAGAATGCTGAAAAGCAAGCAGAATTGACTCATGGCATGTTTGAATGATAAATTAATATGTGCATTTTAAGAAAATTATTATTTTATAATTTTAATGTGCATGAACAAATTCTTCGTGACTTGCATTCAAGAACGTATTGGCAATGGCCTCATATATATATATATATATATATATATATATATAGAAGCATTTATATGCATACAAAAAAATTCTTATGTATTAATACATCAACATAAAAAATTTCATATTTACTTGTTTGGTACATTAGTACTGAATCTTTAATATTCAATGGAGAATGCCGCAAAACCAGCTTTTTAAGTGAAATATATTTTTAATGAATAAATTTCTGACGTCAAAGCAGTACAAATGTAGATATCAAACTTTGGGTGTTAGATATTTAAAAATATTAGAATTATGTGGTATGTATGTTGTTATAACTTGATATTAAACTGCTGCAAAAATAATGAAATAAGTAAGAAAGAAGAGCACATAGATTTACATGGAAAGTCCAAGATGGCAAAAATTACGGACAGATGAGGAGAGTTCACTAAATCAAATAAGAGATTACAAGTAATGTGAATCTTACACAAAACATAAGAGGCGTATTTATAGTTTTAGCAATACCCATTTAAAGGAAATAATTAAAAGAGAGCCAACGAAACAATAACACACGAATTGCAATCTAAAGACTATTATAAGTTTGTTCTAACAGAAAAGCTTCAATCTATATGCTCACAATTTCCTTCTCAAGTAACAAACGATGTGATCATAATTTCTTGATGAGAAGAAGCAAGACCCATAAAATTCGAGTCATAAATTTAATAATCTCCACACTGACACAAATTTTCAAAGAATGTAAAGAATAGAATTTTCTTCACCTCTTCCACAAAGCTCTAATGATTAGAAATGAATACCAATCAAGTCTCAGCAATGCTCAAACTTGACTATTGTAAGTGATTTAGTAATCATATCCACAAGACTATCATGTATACTGATCTTGCTCACAACAATATCATCAAGATCGATAACTTCACGAACAAAGTGATAACGAACATCAATGTGCTTAGTTCTCTCAAGAAAAAAATTGATCTTTGCTGAGATAAATCACACTCTGACTATCACAAATTAGTTTACTTATTTTCAAATCTTCACTAAGCTCTTCAAGTATGCCTTTCAACTAGAGAGCTTCTTTGCAAGCTTCATTAATTGCCATGTACTTAGCTTGAGTTTTAGATAGTGTCATTGTTTTCTGTAAAGTTGCATTCCAGCAAATCCCACAGCCACAAAAAATAAACATGCATCTTGTAAGTGTTCGCACTCTGTCAAGTTCTCCAACAAAATCTGAATCAATTTAGCCAATATCATATATCTGCAGTCCTCCTGAACTGGAAGCAAACATCTTTTTTTTTTTCACATAGATACATCAGAATCCACTGAACTAGTTTCCAATGTTCTTTACTTGAATTACTCATGTATCTACTAATTGTGTTGCCTGCACATGATCAATTTTGGACGAGAACATGCCATGGCATACTTGAAAGATCCTACTGCACTAGAATATGGAACTTGAGACATATATTCATTCTAATCGTCAAATTGTAAACACAAAGCTGATGAAATTCTAAAATACGTAGCTAATGGAGTATCAACAGGCTTGGCATTTTACATATTGAATCAATTCAATAATTATTTAGTGTACCATTTTTTACTTAGAAATAATTTACTTGTGTTTCTATCTCTTTGAATCTTCACACCAAGTAATTTTTTGCAGCTCCCAAATCTTTCATTTCATACTTGTTATTAAGTTGAGCTTTTAATGGTTTAATATCTTATTTATCTTTAACAACTATCAACATATCATCAACATAGAACAACAAGAAGAAAAATGAGCCAGTATTGTTTTCTTGAATTAAACACAACTAGCACGCAACTACTATTAAACTTATGAGAGATCACAAATGAGTCAAACTTCTTATACTACTGACTAGGAGATTGTTTCAAATTGTAAAGAGATTTCTTCAACAAACAAACTTGCTCTTCTTTTTTTGTAACCATGAACCCCTTATACTACTGCATATAGATGTCTTTTTTATGTTCTCTTTGTGAAAATATATTCCTCACATCTAACTACTCAAGCTCAAGATTATACTTAGCCATAACATCCAATAAAGCTCAAATTAAGGTATGTTTGACAATCAGAGAGAATAAATTTATTAAATCTACACCTAGAATTTGATTGAATCCCTTTGCAGCAAACTTCACCTTATATTAGGTATCTTCATCTCCTATTTTACCTTCTTCTTCTTAAACACCCATTTTCACTGAATAACTTTCTTTTCTTAAGGTAATTTCACCAAATTCTAAGTTCTATTTTTATGTAGGGATTCAATCTCGTCTTGCATATCAATCATCTGCTTATCAACATCAATTGAGTTCACAACTTTCTCAAAGCTAGAAGGTTCTTCACTATACTCAATACCATCAACTACATTTAGAGCATAAGCAACAAAATCAGCCTCAGCATACCTCTGAGGTGGCTTAATATCTCTTCTTGTTCAATTTCTGGCAATATAATATTGCGATGGTTGTTGTTCTGAAGGTGGGAAAATAACATCATCATGATTATCTAAATTCAGCTCAGAAGTTATGCCAAAGATGTACTTATATAAATTGGAAGTTCCACTTGTCTGTTAGACGTTTTTTTATAATGTTCATTTTTCAGATTATGTAGTAGATGTTGCATGTAACATGCCAGACTTATAATATATAACATCTCTACTGAAGATCACTTTTTTTTTTATTTCTCGGCACCATAATCCTTTAACTCCAGTTTTATAACCAAGAAATACACACTCTATAAATATATGTTCTAATTTACCATTATTAATACGAGCCTATGCGAGACAAAAAAATATTCTTAAATTAGAGTAACTTGTATGTTTACCTGGCAACATCTCTTGTAGAGTTTTCGTGTCAAAAGTAATGGAAGGAGAGTGTTTCACTAAGTAACAACTTGAAAAAGCAGCTTCAACCTAAAAAGACTGAGGCAGCTTGGCATTGGAGAGTATGCAACGAACCTTCTCTATTATAGTTATGTTCATTTGCTCTACCACACCATTTTGCTGAGGTATGCGTTGAACTATGAAATTTCTCATAATTCCTTCTGATTAATAAAAGACATTAACTTCTCCTAAATAGAACTCTAGCCCATTATCAGTGTAAAGTCATTTGATTTTATTTTCAGTTTGCTTCTCGATCATGATCTTCCATTCATTAAATGTAATAAAAACAACATTCTTCTATTTCAAGAAGAACACCCATAATTTTCTGAACAAATTATCAATGAACATTAGCATATACCTGACACCTCCTTTAAAGGGTGTTGTAGATGATCCCCAAAGGCCAAAATGCATGTAGTATAATATTTCATTAGTATTGTTAATACCTGCATTGAACATAACTCATTCTTGTTTTCCAAATAGACAACTTTCACAAATGCAATTTAGTAATGCTTTAAACATTTAGAAGTATGCTTCTGCTTAGTTCACCAATCCCATTCTCACTTATATGCCCAAGGCGCGTATGCCAAAGTCTGGTTTCTTCATCTTATGACATAGAAGAAGTAGTAAGTGTTGCATCACCTAACACAATAGAGCCTCACAAGACATATAGCCGTACAACCTTCTTCTGTCACTTCATCATAATAAGAGTTCCTCTCCCTAGCTTCAAGACTTCACCTTCACCAAAGTACTCTTAACCATTAGCATCATAATTATTTAATGGGATTAAATTTCTTTTCAGATCTGTGACTTGTCCCACATCTCCAAGCGTTCTAATAACTTCATCAAACATCTTGATTCTAATAGTTTTGGCTCCAATTATCTTACAAGGTACCCTTTGACTCTATGTCATATGTTGAAAACCAATCCCTCTTGGGACACATGAAATGTGCAAGTTGAATCAAGAACTCAATCACCAAAAGGTTCTCCGTTGGAGACAAGTATAAGTTCACCATCATTAATAGCCTCTCGGAGTGTTTTCCCTTTTGATTTGAAGTTGTTTTTTTATTTTTATTTTGTAATTTGTAACATTCAGATTTGAGTTGCCCCTTTTTCTTACATTAATTGCATATCTCATCCTTATTTATAAATTTTGATTTAATGTATCAACAACAAGATTTCTCTCTTGAGTTCCACCTTAAACGACAAGGCCTTCTTCTTGAGCAATAGGTTCATCCACAAGTTGGTTCATCTTTTCCTTAGAAAGTTAAATATCATATACTTCGACAAGAGTAAGAGTCTCTCACCGATACAAGATGACATCTCTAAACGTTGTACATAATATATGTTGTAAATATAAAAAAGATTAATGCCAAATCGTCTTCGTCATACTCAACTTCCATGACTTCCAAATCAGAGTCAATTTTCTTAAGGACAAGTAATTATTCTTTAGCAGAAGCACCTTCTGTCATTCTAGAGCTTCATGTGTAAGAAGTATTTTTATTGATACTAATATCAATAAACTATTCATCATCATTACAATCATCAACATAAAAGAGTTTTACAAATTTTCATTTGCCTTAAATTGAACAATATCTTTCCTTTAAGTTTCACATGAATATTACTTCTGTATATCTTGGCCATAACATAACTAAAAAATTTCTATGGTATTGAAGCTAACACAAAAGCATGACATTGCCAATGTTAACACTCCATGTTAATATCAAGCTGAAAATTAAATTTCAATCTTGATAGTACTTAGAATGAATGTATACGTCCACATTAGATTTTTACTATAGATTGATAGAAAAGAAAATAGAAAAAGTTGGTACGTACACAAAGACTATGAAAGGATATATGTCACAAAATTTAGTTTCTTAAGGGCTTCAAATACATATATTTTTTTGTTAGTTTAATAAACTATTTATTGTAAAAATATAATCTCATTCTATAAAGCCAATCTAAGCACCCAATTAAACTTATGTCGCATATGAAAGATTAACTACGATAGATTTCTTTTTATGCATTTTTCTGTCATTTATATATTTCCTATTGCTTTCATTAATTTGACTGCATTAATCACCCGTTCTTAAAGTTCTTAAATATAAATGAATATTATTACGTTAAAAAATATCTCAATATATTATACAAAATATATATGGGTAATTATTGATAATTTGAGTAATAAATAATATGATATAAAAACATTGGAAGTTTAAATAATTATCTGTTTGATATTAATTGAATCAGACCAAATATTATAAGCCCTAATTAAACTCACCCTCAAATAAATTCTCAACTAGTGGTGAAAATAAGTCAAGTCACGAACTCGAGCCACTATCGGCTTGATCTTGATCTTGATTAATTTTATCAAGCTCGAGTTTGAGCTCTACGAGTTCGAGTAGACTCACAAGCCAACTTATTTATTATAAAAGAGAGAAAATAATATTAATTTAAGATAATGTTATAATAAAGTGACAGATAGGATGAGCAATAGTTAGAGAAATAATAAGAAAAAATTAATAGAAAATAGAAAATAGAAAATATTTTTATTTAAAAAAAATTAATACTTTAAAGATAAAATTTTTAAATTTAATATATATTTCAGTATATTTTTTAAATGAGCCGGATCAAGAGTTGATTAGCCGAGTCAGCACTAGCTTGAGCATGAGTTGTGAACTCTTTTAGCTCAGTTCACGAGCAATTTATTGAACTGAGCTCAAACCCGCTCAAGAATTGACTTAACTCGCTTACCTCCCCTATTCTCAACAGTGGGCCATGTAGTTCATTTGGCCAATGTTACGGGCCTGATGATGCTTTTGTTTTTACTTTATTAAGTTGGGCGGATTATCATTACTTTAAAGCCACGGTATTGGTTGCTGAGTTGGAGTGATCCTTTTAAACTTTCCATTCGGACCGAATCAAATAACGCTCTGTCGCGGCCACAACCTAACTTGTGGCCAGAATCATCTCTCCCTGCTGATGTGGCCATTTCCCCCTCTCCTCTATCTGTTAAACCAAGACCCAGAGAAGAACGAGAGAGGCAACGCAACGGTAACAAATCAGCGAGAGAGAGAGAGAGAGAGAGAGAGAGAGAGAGAGAGAGAGAGCAAATCCCCGACCTTTTCGCTCTTCGTATTTCTCGTAGGATAAAAGACAAGTGCTTCAAGAAACTGGACACAGAGAGCGGGAAGGAGGAAAAACGAAGCTTCAAAAACAAGAGAAGAAACAGGGGAGATGGCCGAGAGCAGAGATCCTGCGTTCAAACTATTTGGGAAAACCATACATATTCCGGTTGGAGTCGGAGTTTCGGCGACTATTGGAGAGGAGATTGTCGGAGATGATGGGAAGGTAATTGGAGACTGCTTTGATCTCTTGTTTTTTTCTTGTTTGATTAAGTGTTTCTGAATGAAACTAAGGTTGGAATGATTTATTTAAAATTGATATCAAGTTTTGTTATTTTATTTTTAATTTTAGTTAGTAAGTGAGCTGTTTTGACTGCCAAAGATTGGATCTTGATATTCTGTTTTTAAGGGAAAATTTTCATTTGGGTTTTACTAATTTCAATGATTTTGTTGGCCTTCATATTTTCCTTGGAAAGGTAGAGTTTCAGGATCTCAAGATGAATTGTTTTGCTGTTTATCTTTTATTTCGAGTGTGAAAAAGATTTTTATTTGAAATAAATTCTTTTCCTTGAAATTTCAATCCATTACTTTCCAGTTCTCGGTGGCTTACTTTTCAATTTATTTTTTCGGTATGAAACCTTTACAGCCAAGAGAAGAGGGACAGGTGTTCCCTTTCTCTAGTATCTTTTCTCCAACGGAGAAGAAAAGTATGAGGCCAATATATTTTTTTATTCTAATCGTAACATGATGCACCAATTGAGGGATGAGTCACTCCTTTTAACAGTTGGTTCGCACAACTTATCTCAGTAGATTATTCAAATACAATATAAATTCCCTTAGGAGATAAGTTTGAATAAAGCCATAATGATTTTGCTCCGCACAAATCTAAAATCATTTACTTTTGTTTCTTTTCATCAATCTTTAATTTTCCCCCATGTTCTCAATATCTTTCTTTCATTACAAATTTTAAAAAAAAAGTTACTGCTATGTGTTAGGTGCACGAACACTGGCGGCAGCTGAATCCCTGCATATTAATAAATGAATGTCAATTGTTTCAATATATTGAGAACTCAGAATTTATTTCACTTTCGATACAATTTCCACTCTCATTTTGAATGCTAACTTGAACTTATACTGGAAACTTTCAGGTTCCCTCAAACAACGAAGCCAGTCCTGAACCTAAGGACAATAACGAAGAGGCCCCAACTTCAACGGAAGAAGAGCAGAGGAGCGATGAATCGAACGATTTGCAAAACGAAGAGAAGATGGAGCAAAAGTCCACATCACCTGAGAATTCAAAAGCTGATGATGAAAATAACGAATCAAACAACGATCCGGAAAACAAATCCAACAAAAAACCAGACAAGATCCTTCCTTGTCCTCGCTGCAAAAGCATGGAAACCAAGTTCTGTTACTACAACAACTACAACATTAACCAGCCCAGACACTTCTGCAAGAACTGTCAGCGTTACTGGACTGCTGGTGGGAGCATGAGAAACGTTCCCGTCGGTGCAGGCCGTCGCAAAAGCAAGAGCTCAGCTTCCAATCAACACTTTCGTCACATCACAATCCCGGATTGTGTTCGAGCCGACTCTGAATTTGTTCATCATCTTCAACCTCTAAAATCCAATGGAATGGTGCTTAGCTTTGGCTCTGACGCCCCTCTCTATGAATCCATGGCTTCGGTAATGAAACTTGCGGAGAAAACAATGACGAATAAGAACCAGAAACTCGAGCAGGGTTCCCCGAACACAAATGAACAAGCGAAAGTATCATCCGATTTAAATTGCTATGGAATCCCTCCAAATGTTTCCAACTTCACTGGAAGTCTTTTGCCTAACCAATGGCCGATTCCTCCATTTCCCTTCCCTTTCTATCCAATTCCTGCGTATTGGAGCATGCCATGGCTGCCGCCGCAGCTGCCAACTTCACCGAGCAGCGGGTGCTTGGGGAAGCATTCAAGAGACGGGAATTTATTAAACCAGAATCAGTCCGATAGGGGGCATGCTTCTGTACCTGAGAGTTGTTTTTGGGTTCCGAAGACAATGAAGATTGATGTCCCTGAAAAGCTGCAGAGTGCTCAGTGTGGGCAACCATGGGATTCAGGAATGATAAAAGCTGATTTGGTAGGTGGGGGAATGGGGCTCTTCAAGGCCTTTCAGTCTGCTGGAGACCACAAAATGAATTCGACTGTGGTTCCTCAGTTCTTGCTTGCCAATCCTGCGGCACTTTCAAGGTCTTTCAGCTTCCAGGAAAGATCATAGAGAGTTCCTGCTCATTGAGTGAGCGATTTGTAATTTGATTAAGTAGGTTGAGATAGTTTTAGTAGAAATTGACTGAGGAAAGAGGAATTCTGCTGGTTTCCTCTAATGCTTGATTTAGGTATGTTGGTTTGGTGCTTCTTTTTATGCCTGTAAATAACTGTAATTGGTGAAAATATAGATATTAAGGGAATAAGTAATCTGAGAGTTTTCTGCAGAGTGTATCTCAAGTCATAATGCAAATATTGCCTTTATTTTTCTGTTGATTTCGAATTTTTTTTAATAGTTCTTTTAAACTCAATTCTGTTGTCTTCTGTGATTAAATGATCAGAGAATATTGGTTATAAGTTGGGTATCAGCTCTCAATTCAGAAACTGAGATATGACTCCATCTATAGTTAGTAGCCCTACTGAAAAGGAATCACTTTTATATGTGTTGGGGATAATTGAAAGGATAAGAGGTGGTGTGGATACTTGAAGCATACGCTTGAATTCTTTTCCACTTGTAGGATGAATCATATATATGCTTATGCCAATCTTGAAATTTAAGTCATCTTAGATTAGGCCAAAGCCTTCCAACTTGTTTAGAAACAGAATTTAGTGCATTTACCTATGTTTAAAATTAGACGAATACTACAAGAGATCAGGCTAATACCGACGGTCTAAATCCGAAAATTCATACCTAAATTTCGATGCATAAGTAGCTGCCGATTTTTCCGCCTGCTTTGAACACTTTTCCTATAGGGAAACTTATGAAAACATAATGAACGAGATAAAGTAGAACATCATAAAAAAGGCACTTCAGAATTTTATACAGATACACTCATCTGATGGCTACATCTTGTTATCATTATTTTATTTTTTGCTATGCTTGATTGGGGAGAATTTCAAATGTAATATAGAGATACATTAGAATAACTAAAAATACAATAATCTACTTATCATAGTTTCTTTTTAATAAAAAGTAAGCTCCACAACTTAATAATTTGTATGTGCGCATGTAAATGTGCTTGGTTGAAATTGAGTTTTTAATAGTCCAAGCTCTCACTTCTCGAGTTATTGTCTGTTTTCGGTTAATAGTCTTACAGTTTTTTTTTTTAATGAGTGTGACTACTCTAGCCGAAGCAAGTTTCAATGTGCTTTTGGATGGGATTCAATGCATTGATGTTGGTATGATCTCAACTGAACTCTCACATGTCGTGATATTGTCTGTGTTGTCCTAATGACCTCATAGTTTTGTCCAAATGGTGTAACATCTGAGGAGATCACCAATCCTAGGATTGCTCTGATATGGGCATACTTAACTTTGAAGTTTCTTTGAAACTCTAACAGTTAAAAAGTGCCTCCAATGTAAAAGTGTTCACCTTCATTTTATTTAAGTGGTTTCATAATCTCACCCCTAAGTAACTAACGTCTTCTTTAGTATTCTAACTCAAAATCATTCACCAAGCAAATAAGATTCTAGAAGTGATTCTTATAGATTCAAGAGTTGACTCTTAACATATAACACTTCATTTTATCTCAGATTCCGAGGAGTGCTGCCTTATGATTACATGTAACTTCAATGTTTCTTTTGAAACTCCAACTGTTACATCAAAAGGCACCTCAATGTTTACAAGTTTAGCTTCATTTTACTTCAAGGGTTTCACACTGGCAGTGGAGGGAAGTGGTTTATTTCAAGTAGCTCATGATTTAAGAAAGGAGTGGTGCTGGTTAGACTTACTGGAGTTCGTTGCCGATATTAATTGCCACGTATTAGTAGAAGAGTTCCAAGTTCATTTTCCCCCATAAAGAGCAGCAGTAAGAATCAGTGCTCGCAGAACATTAGAGACCAGTTAGAATTGATCATACTAATAAACGAGGAAAACAAAGCCTGGAAGAGAGTGATCCAGATTTAATCTTTATAAAAGAGAACAAAAGAAATGAATTTCTACCACAAAGGCCTACAGAATCGTCTTTTCCAAGAAAAAAAAATCTGGACGGTTGGCTGCCGAAGGTGAAGATAATTAGAAGAAAACAATTAATGTTGTTTCCTATTGAAATTTAATAGATGGATGATATAAATCTTAAGTGTGAAAGCGATTTCAAAAAAACCTTTTCACTTTTCCTGAGGTGATGGGGCAATTTCAGCCAAGTAATGGAACCCAAATTTCGCAATTATACATTCTTGGTATTACAAAATTATTTAAAATTGTTAGTAATATGATGATGCCTTCAAACGTATCGGCGAGGAGAAAATTTTTATGTGTTTCATTTGTTGAGAAATTAGGGCGAATAAAAAATAGGAATTGACACAAAACCAGAAGACAGAAATTTAACGAGGTTCCGCAAAGATGCGTACGTCATCGAGAGCAGAGCGTCGAATTCACTATTTCAGAGGAGTCCAATACATGCCCATAGGATTATATATGTATATATATGAGACACACCTCTTTAATTCGAAGAGACTCCAAATTCTGGTATATGAGTTATACCTAACAAATCTCCACCTTGGAGAATATACAACTCTTTAGGAGAAATACACGTACATAACATCATTTTCTTTCTTCTAGGTGGCTTCTGAAATTAATTATCTATATTATGATATTCTTAGATTTATGCTTCATTTTCTTCGTTTGTGAGTTTATTCTAGATTTCAGCAAAAATTGGTGAATGCTATCGACACGTATGCCATGAAAATAGCCTTTTTTTAATTAATGAATCATATATTATTCTCCCTCCATAGACTTAGACTTATTTGAAGTTGAAGCCAATTTCATTCTCCCTCCACAGACTTGGACTTATTTGAAGTTGAAGCTAATTTCATAAATCTTAATGTCTTTATAACTTTTTGTTCTTTTTTTCTTTTCGTTTTGGAGACTCTCTTTTTAATAAAATAGTATTAGAATATAGCTTTGAAAATATGGTCATGAAGTTTGAGAAAATAAAATTTGAATGGACAAGTAATTTTGGTTTTTAAAGAATGAAGAAATATGAAATTTATGTCGAATAAAAAATTTATAATTAAATTCATGTGGTATTTGAAGAACTCTGAATAATGGGCAAAAATAAAGTAAGCGCTAATAAAAAATCATTACTCAATTTATGTTTTATAGATGAAATTTTGAAGAATGATTTGGAGGAGATAACTACATAAAGATTGCACCTCAAATAGGGTTCATTTCTCATGAGCAAAGGCATCTCTAATAACTAGTTTGCATTTACTGCTAACATGCAAGAAGATATGCCAATGAAGTTATCTTTGAATTAGTTTAGCTCTATCACTCATGATATAGGAAATATTTACATGGTTGTCATTGATGTGGATTGATTTTACCCTTCATATCAATTATTTTCATGACAATATGCTATATAGAAGAGAGACTATAAATTTAAGAGATTTGAATAATTTATGTTTTGTCGTGTTCTAACAACTCAAGAATATTGCCAAAAAAGTAAGGCAGCAAATCATATATGGGAAGACGGTTATTCAAGATAAAGGCTACCTTTAGTTGCTCTTTTTTTTCAAGAACAAGACATCCTTTATTTTCAAAAGTAATAGTACATGAGATAGATCATATCACTTTAAATAAAAAGGAGAATTATGCATGTGATCATCATCAATGCAACATGAGAGACATACAGATATGACTGAAATACATTGTGTTGGCGGTCATTTAATGATTGTAGGTTACTTATACAATTAGTAATGCATAATTAAGATACACATCTAGCTATAGGGAATGGCATCAACAAATTTTTATATGATAAATAATATAATTTATGAATCATTGACTAACAATCACTTCGGATATATCCTAAACAAATAATGTGGTAAGAAATTATATGTTTTTTTAATAAGGATCTTAACATCATTGAGAGCATCTTTGAGAAACTCCAAATAATTTTGATGAAATTTCAAATAAAAAAAATTGTTAATGGTTGCAATCACCAAAATGCTAGATTCAATAAGGTTATTGCTGTTGAAAATTTTATTGTACTAAATCATAGAATTTTGTTATAAGAAAATATAAATAGCTCATGATTTATAACTTTAGCATCAGTACATAAAATTTCTCACAAAAAAAAAACAAGGGTATTATATCATGTCAAAAACCTTCAGAAGAAGTATGCATGTGCAAATGATCATATGAGAAAAATTCCAATCAATGCAACATGAAAAGCAAAGAAAAACATTTCCTCCTCAATTTATATTTGTGCAAACTAGGACATCTAATATTTTTATAGTGGAAGATCAAAACTTTGAATAAAGAATGCAAATCCTCAGCAATAGCTCGCACTCGTGCCTTGCAAAAGCAAAAATATAGGCACTTTTGAATAAGATAATGGAGCAAATTGAGAAATTATGATTTTTCTTCCCCCCCACAAAGAATTTTTAATTTAAGAGAGAAAAAAATTAAGAATTTTTTTTTTTTAATGAAGGTGTTGAATCCCACCATCCCCAACATTTGAATGCTAAATCTTGAAGTATGAATGATAAACCTCATATAGTCTTAACATTCACTTGATCCTCTTTAGCCTAAACATGCCAATCTAGATTATTTTGGAGCTCTTGTAAATATTTTTTTGAAACTTGGGAATGAATTTTGACAATTTTAATAATTTGAAGCAACTTGATAGAATTTAGTGGCAAATGTATTGATAAATTTTAATCTAATTAATGTGTCAACTTTAAAGAATAGGGTCAATCGAACACTAAAAATTTTGTACAAATATAAGTCTTTTGTAAAAAAAATTTTCAAGATTTGACATTTGGACTCAAAAAATTTCAAGCACAAAATTAAGGGGCAACTATTACATCAACAAAAAAACTCATCTAATCAAGTTTGAATCTTGACATAATTAGGAAATATAAAATTTCTATAGTATTTGAGTTCAATTTTTTTTACTTTAGAAATATTTGTACTTAATTTTTGATAAACTTATAATTAAAATAAACATTTTAATGAGATGGATCCTACGATATAAAATTGCTTTAAATTCAAGTCCAAATGAACCACTATAACTAGTTAAGAGAATAGATGGAGACTTTACCACATCATTTAAAGGACCAAACAATAATGATTTCTATGTGATTATAATCAAAATGTGTATTTTGACGAGAGGAATCCAACGAGCAAAACGTTGTGTAATTACAATGTAATTATGGTGCTTTAAGAATATAGTATGATAAAGCTGATTTATATAGTCCATTCAATAGAGCATTTTGGTTTTTAGTCAAATTAGCTTGGATTTCCATCCCTAAATATCTATTAATAGACTTAGTTCTACCAGTTTGAGGTGGTTAGGATGAGGAAATGAAAAGACTCTTAAGCAAGAGAATCTTGAGACTTACCTATGACAACACAATGTTGACAGTTGTTGTCGAGAATAATGTCAATGCTTACTACCAAGCACAATTTGTCATTAAAACTAACAATGATACTAATTATTGTAAAAATGTGGCACCTAATATTAACACCAATATTGATGAGGCTTTGCAATTCCATCAAGGCCAATGCTGACTATCAACACTAATGTAGACAGAAACTAATACTAATATCATATGTAAACAATAATATCAATGCCTATTGCTGACATTTTAATACTAAGAATGTACTTTTTCTTTGAGCTTTAGTTATATTCAATATTGATCTTTGGCAACATTTTATTGCTCTATATTATTTCCCTCAAAGAGGACGTCATTCACATGAGCGTGCAAAGCTATATTGAATTTTCTTGAGAATACAATCTTAATTGTATTCAAATAAAGTGTTGTGCACACAGGGACATAACTTCATTACTGAAATGACATTGACTATGTCAAAGTTTAGAAAGAAATTAAAGCAAACATAAAATGCCGAAGAAATATTCGGAGTTGCACTTCACTAGTGCATAAGGAGACAACAACCACCGAAATAAACTCTGGAGGTTGCGCTAGAATGGCACATACGGAGGGAAAACAACAAACCAAAGACTCCAAGAGGCATGTACATATGAGAAGAGAAAATGTATCTTCTCCCCTTCCTTCTAGGCCTATGTATAGACCAAAAATAATAAAAGTACCAAATAAACCTGCTTAAACCATCTAGCCTGTGGCAACCATCCAATTTCACAAGATTGGTGTTTGTCTCACACGATCCGTGCACTGTTCCCCACATTCACACATGGTCCACAACCTTCTCACAAGGACCTATGCATTTTGATTGAACGATCAACATGACGTGCGACACACAATAAGATCTGCAACCTGAATCGTTGATTTGTCCTCAATCTAATCTTACATTTCCGACCTAACCCTGGTCGACATTCTGCATAATGACGTGTCGTGCAATCCCACCCAACACGATAGTCTACGCAACTGCTTGTGATCCACTAACCTGTTATGACCCTTGACCTGGACTTTCACTCAGTGACCTGCAACATGCGCCCGTGTCTTGCGACCAACGCAACCAATCATCATCCTCCAATCTATGGTTACTTTTATGGTTTTCTCCCACACAGACAATGGTTGGCCGCTGCCTCATGTTGGCCGCCACAGGACCACCAAATTTTTTGAAATTTTCATATTTAAGTCTATTCTCTTTATTTATATTATTTTTGGGTACCTCATCAACTAATTTCATCATTTGGCATGGATCTTCAATATTTTTTTAGAAAGAAATATTTTGATTCAAATTAAAATCACTCAGAGCTCCAATTTCAACATGTTTATAGTTAAATTGATCGTCTCTCCAAGACGAACTCAATGACACCAAATTGGTTCAATCAATCCCCAATCAAGCAATTAAACCACTTTTGAAGGCTTCGAATAGTTAATTGGAGGGTTAAATAAACTTAAAATGTATTGTCCATATAGTCACATTGAACGTCTTGACGAGAGAAAAGCAATGTGCCCAAGTTAAATTGATTCAATGTTATTAAGACCCTAAAGACTTCAAATTAAAAAAAAAAAAGTAAAACTCTATAATCAACGATGATCGGATGATCACGAGAGTTATTTGTCAATAGTCAAAAATGTCACTCCCCTGAAGTCAATAAATAGATCATCTCTCCTCACTAGAAAGAGAAAGATAATTGAATCCCAAAGTCTTTTTAGACCAAACACCCAGTGAAAAATTCCAGCCTCTTAGCCACCAATCACCCCCGAAACCCCATCAACCTTCGTTAGCTGTCGTTGGTCGCCCCCTGCTTGTCGTTGTCGGTGAACCTTTTGGTACAATGAAGCATCCCAAACATGATGCAGCGAATTCGAATAAGGTGTATTGAAGACACATTGATAACTCTCAGTAGCAACAACTCTCAATCATTATATTCAAAATACAACGAATCTTTCGATATATTATATAAGGATAAAAATTATATTTGGTGTAACATTGTAACCCTTCTTTCACAATAGCGAGATAAGAGTTCGGTACTTACAACCGTATAGTAGATTATTTTGGTCTCCTGGTTTTTTTTCTCGTCCGATGATTTTTTTTACGTAAAAGTTCCACTTGTCTCCTTCTGCTGCTTTTTACTTTTTTGTGTGTATATTGGATCCTCGTTAAATGCTAAGGCATTAATTTATTACTCCACGGTTACAATTTTTTTGGCACCCAATAATATTTTTAAAATAATACAAGATATACTTTATAATTGTGGTAGTAATTGTTGCTTATCCAGAAATCCCAATTAGCAAAATAAGGAATACCACCAAGAATACATGGCGCTCATCCAGCCTTGTCTGACCCAGTCCATTCAACTCCACATTTCCTCCTGAGATTACTGGCATCCAGCAATTACTGTCAGCTACCCCCCAACAACCGCCACGGCGCTACTTCTGACTTGCTCTTCTGTAATTGTCTTCCTTTATCGCCCGCTTTGATTTATTGCTTGTCACCACAAGAGCTGCGTGGTAAGATAAGCATTCATAAAATAATTTTAAATTATTTTTATTTATGACTTGGAGTTGATTTTAATTGATTAGTCTCGTTCGAAAATAATTCTAATCCTTTTTTTTTTTTGGTTCAAATTTTTTTGAGTATTTATATTTGAGAAAAAAATAGCTTGGCATCTGAGTTGATTATATTTGTAGTTGGAATCGAACTCATTATATATATATATATATATATATATGTTGTGGTGTGCTATAAAAAATAGAGCCTTATTATCTTAAAGTTTCTTGGCTAAACTAATTAAAAGATACCGACACATCAACGATGAGGTGGCATGGCTTTTGGTGCTTAAGGAAATCACTTTATAATTGTAATTTATCCCTCTTTATTCAGCTTTTTTGTCTTGTTTCTTTTTCTTGTGAGTATTTCAACTCAAAAGCATTAAAATAAAGAGGAATGATATACACCTTTGCTCTTATGTGGAACTTATTGTGACAATCAATTTGTCACACAAAGCTGTCAGTTAGGGGTGGAGGTGTCCTTTCTGTACTGGATTCGGGAGCGCTGACTTTGAATTTTTTTTATTATACTGTACATAGTGCCTAGAAGGCAGTGCTAACACATCTCATACAGATTTCAAAACCCAATAGCACGACACTCCAGTGTTTTAAAGGAGAGAGTCACATTGATCATATACAATGCCCCAAAACTGAAACTAGCAGTGTCACAACACACCCTTCAAATTTAAAACACTAGAGCATGAAATTGTAGCGACCAAAGGGGAGCGCCACAACTCCACTATTATATCGCTCGGCAGGAGTAACCAAATTCAGGCAAATATCACATAAAGTTTCGACTTCACTGAGGGAAGGGGGCGCACTGAAATATTGGATTTTGTGTTTTCACTTCTGCGAAGAAGGGGAGTAGTATATTTAAGTGTTCCAAAGAGAGGAGATGCTTGAGTATAATGTAATCTATACAATTCTTCTCATTTTTTTTATAATGAATTTCTTGGAGCAATTGAGAGAGCAAGTGAGAGGTGTGAAAGAAAAGGAAAGGAGAAAGTGAGGGAGGGAAGTTGTGTATGTGCATGTGTGAGAAAGAGAGAGAGAGAGAGAGAGAGAGAGAGAGAGAGAGAGTGCCCAGAACTGAATAATGGAAGTTTTGAGCAGTTCAAAATTTGATTTCAAGGGAGGAAGTATAAAAAGCGGGAAGACAGATTTTGAGGGGATTTCCTTAAATTTTCTGCCATTCTTGAAGGAAGAAGTTGGAGAGAGAAGACAACAACATATCAATTAACAATTTTAAAGCAAGATCAAAGTGATTGCGAGATTGTGAGATTGTGAGTGTTTCTGTAATTCATTTGCATTTTCCGGATCTTAAGGAGATAAGCATAATGAGTTTTGCTAGTTTTATCCTTAAGAGAAAATTGTGAGACACTTGTCTATGATTTATACTCTTAATACAATCTTGATGTTGATGTAATTTGTCATGCTTAGTGAGTAGATTTTCTAGTTACAATTGTGAGTGTTGGGGTAAGGACTTGGCAATTTGATGTGATTCTTGTGTGAATTTTTAAATGGAGTTCAAATAACTTAGGAACTCACTGACATTTAACTTAGCCAATTAAATTGTTAAAATTAATTGTGATTATAGAATTTTGGGAGGAATAAAAGGAACAATTAAGTTATCTACACAAAGGCATTGGAATAGGAATATATTCTTTGAATACAAGCAAATTGATAAGGGAGTGAGGTTGTCTTGGACTTTTTATTTGATTTAGCGAACTAAATAAATGAATCATCAAGCTTTCTTAGACCACCAAAAGGAGAGAAAAGTATTTATCTTGTTTGACACCTACTTTTGAATAATTCGCTAAGTTTGAATCCCTACATAACCACTTCAAAGAGAAATTTTTGGGACATCTCTTAATTAATAATACTTTCTTTTGATTGTTTTAAAACTTTGGTTTTGTTCAACTTAGAAACTTCAATCTTTCAGGCTATGATTAACTTGTAGGTTAGAACTTTTCCTATTCGAGTTCATATTGTTCCCTGTGAGATAAACAATCGGACTCCAATCTTGGTACTACCATCTCGTTCCCTATGGGATCGACAATCGGACTCCAATCTGGTACTACTGACATGTCATGTACATTTGCATGACCACCCGTGCTTCCCAACACCTAGTGTTTGTCATGACTTCATTATATTTTTCCATTTTCTATTTTTTTCCGTGTTAAATATTGTTTTTTTGTTTTACGTGTTTTTTATATTTTGTGTATTTCTATTCGAAGATTTTTTTGGATATCTTGAATTGATTTCTGCAATTTTATCACTTCTTTCCCCTAATAACCTAAAGTCTCCCAATTAGAAAAGTAAGCATAAGGACTCGGCCCTCCTTCTCCTACTAGATTCAACTGAACTAAGACTTTGTTTGATTAAATTTTTCATCTGTTAATTCTTTTTTTCTCTAAAAAACAAAAAATAACATTTCTAAAGAGTATAAAAATTGAGTTAAAAAAAAAGCTTAAAAAACCAAACAAGTACTAAATAAATAAATAACTTTTTTTGCCGAAACATAAAGTGTTTTCGATATTTTCTCAAATGAGACATCATTGAAATGCGACTTAGTATCAACTTCACCATTAAAATTGGAGAGTTGATTTGAAGATTCTTTAGTTAAAAGTTTAACAACCCACATTCACTTTTATTCTTTGGATGAAATTCGAAAGTTCTTGATGTTCGTTGAAGTGTAATAACTCATCTTCATCTATATTATTTGGTTTAGATTAGTCAAACCAAATTGATCCAAAGCAATATTCTCAATTGTATCCCATGTTTGTTAATCTTAAACAAGACTTTAAGGGTTCCAACTTAGAGAGCAAATCTACATACCATGCGAGCACAAGGATTAAGAGTCTTTGGTCTAATGGTCGACTTCCTTGACATTGTTTTCCATGTATTCAATTGAAATAGAAGTTGATGTAGAAAAAAGAAACATAATTTTGATATATCATTTTGTTTCTTTCTACAATATCATCCTCATCTTCATCAACATGTATTTATGAAGGGAAATCCTAACCCAAAAACTTGAATTATCTATTTTCGTATTCTTTTCTTATGATTGAGTATTGATTTGCGTAAATCAATTAAAAATGTAGGTTTTTGAGAGTATCCAATAGATTTCTAAAATAATATTTCAATTTATCGTTGCAAAAATTTATTGTTAGACCTAATGGGGAGGTGTGATATATAGCCGGGATAGTATCCAATTCTCATGCATTTATAAGTCTTAACAACTAAATTTTATTTTTTTTACATTTATATCACTTAAATCTTACATATCAAATAGAAAATATCACTATTTTAATTTTTCAGTATGTAAAATACACAATTTCATGTATATGTAAGACGACATATATGTAAAAATTTAAAGTTAATGTATTAGATGTGTAAATACATAAGAATTATATGGAATGTATGTGAATAATCTTAGAAACAAAATAATGAATGCATTGAATTAGGGTTAACAACATGTTTATTTATTGCTATGACATGTTTAAAAATGTCCATAGAAATCAAAATGAGCCGGCTTAAATTGAGAATTTATATCTCATTTTCTCATGGAGAAATTATATCTCATCATCTCATTTGTGATTCAAGATATTATGACTTTAATCAAGATATTGTATCTTTATATATTATCATCTCATGGCAAATACACATGGGAACAAATCATATGAATCTACATATTATATCTTTAGTCTTTCTATATATTATTTTCAAGATTAATAATTTAATTATTGAAAATTAAATATAAGCATTAAAAAAGGATATATTTATGAAATATCTTCAAGAACGCCTGCAAAGTTTGTTTTTTTCTTCCTTCTAAATCTATTCCTCGATTGAACTTTCCAATGAATATCTGGAAGAAAATCTTTTTTTATTATTTCTTTTTTTTTTTATTCAAGTTAGTGAAAATATAAATTCAAAGGAAAATTTACATACATACTATTCAATTATAATGCATAAATTATATTTCTAAACATATAAATTTAAATATTTAAATATATGCTACCTTGTTTATATATGAAAAGCTTTATTTTATTTATAAAAATTAAAAAAATATATATTTTTATGTGATATAAATGATTTGAGCAGTAAAAATGTAAAAGTCAAAGTTTAGGTAATGGTATGTTTGTAAAGTTGTTCGTCGCTATTTCAAACTGAAATAAATTGAAGTGTTGTATATAATACATATGTTATATGTATATGCGTCCGTGCATGCATGCATGTATGTACGTATGCATGTTTGTATGTATGTTTTGTCTGTGTTTTACTTTAATGTCAATATATATGTGTTTTATAGGAAGATAATTTGTAAAATGGTCAGATACTAATTTAAAATTTTCTCGATTACTTATTTTTTAAAATTTGTAAAATCATTTATTAATAGTTTATATGAAAAGCTATGCATTCATTCTAATGTTTAGCTTATTTATTAACTCATTGAAACACTCATATTCAATCAATTAATATGAATAATTCATGTTTAATCTAATTAAGGTTATTTTAAAAAATAAATAGCCCAAGAATGAAATTACATGTGAAAGTTCATCTTGAACTAGAGTCGAACATGAACAACTTGTAATAAAACAAAGTCGAGTCTAATCTATAACATACCCAACTTGATTGGGCTCGGCTATGAACCTAATGATGCCCATTTTTTAAATTTCTTCGCCAAGGTTTTATTCTAAGCAACCCTCATGAATGTTATCTCATGTGGTCATCAAAAGAAAAAAATCACCAAAATGCATAGAAGAAATAAGTTTAGTTATGACATATACTGTCATGCAAATAAATTCATTAAGTTACTTGATTAAATTGCATTACTCCTCATAGTTTTGAAATTTTACTTGATATCACCCATACTTTTAAGTAATAAATTTTAAGACTATGGTTGTATTAGATTTATTTGTACAATGCTATGGTTGGGTAGAAATATGAAGTTGGCTAAATATGTTGAAATCACTTGTTGTTTGCAAATACTTATACTTAGTGACACATCATGTCTTCAAATATGTATAATAAAAATGAAATAAAAAACATTGTTATATTACAAATCCTTGTTAGACAAAATTTCTATTATTACAACTTTTATGTTAACACCAATAGCATTAGCATATTAGTATATTTTTCAACTTTCTCTAATAACTAGATGTATATATTCCATACCTAAATATATAATACATTTTAAGGACTAATAGGAGATGCATTTGTAAAATTATTATAGCAAATTATTTTAAAAGTTTATCCCAAATGACTAAGCATGAGTTATCAAATATATTCAATAATCTAGTAATAATTTTAATTTTATAAATTAAACTTAAAAATAATATTAATTTGCGTCGAACTAAAATATATTTAAAATTTTATTAAAATAATCTAAACTAACTTCATTTAAACATTTTTGTTCAAATAAAATTGTGTCATCTTATATTGATAACCTAAATCTAACATATATCAAATATTACACTAAACACAGATGGTGTTTAATGAGATGGTTTGCTGTAATGACAAGTGGTAATGATAGTTATTATTTGCCAAATATGGGAGAGAGATTAAGAATGTCGAAGGATTTGTGGGTAGGAGGAGACATGAGGGGTTTTATGAGTGATATAAGACAAGAAGAGATAAGAGATAGGAAGAGAAAGGGAGTTGACTCTAAATTTGGTGAATAAGAGTTGAATCAAGTGAGTTGAGAATTAGCTAGAAGAAGTTAGGGTGAAGAAAATTATCGGCTCAATCTTAAGAGAAAAAGAGGAAGATAAATTAGAAATGGATCTTAGAGCACAAAAAATCAATTTATTAAGCTTTTGCGATTAGTTGTAACATCTAATTACAAATCTTGTTGCAAATGCTTCAATTTTTCATATTATGGGAGGAAGAAATCATCGTCTCGTATATAAGAGAAAAAGAGGAAAAAAAATATAAATGGGGTTTAGAGCATGGAAAATCAATTTATTAAGCTTACCATTTGTAACATCCAATTGCAAATCTAGTTGCAAACACTTATATTTCTTATAATAATTCTAGAGAGATGACTAGTGTAAATTGGAATCATATCACCTCTTTACTCTTTTTTATTTGTCCAATTTTTTATGTATATTGACGGCTGTAAATTACTTGGATTTCCCAGGACACAAATTAAATGCGGATCAAAGCATATTATTTTGAATGACCATTTACAAATGTGATCAAAATAGCTTATAACCTCTCTATAGTTGATAATTCTTTGGACCTAACATAGGTAGAGTCCTAGCCTTGTCACTTGCAAGTTTTCATATGACTAACGAAATGATCAGAAATTTTCATTAACTAATTATCTTCAGATATAAGAAAGGCGTTCGCACACCGAAATATTACTTAAATAAGTACAAGTTAAAAAGTTCTATTTGGGTAGGCCAAGTTCAAGGTTCATCTTTTGATTCAGATAGACCAAACTCTATGAAGTTACTAAGAATATAGCTAATTATCTTCACGTTTAAGCAAAACACTACATATTCAAGCAAATTTTTCTCAAGAGTTGATCAACTAGGCATAATCACCAAAGCGTCCAATTCACTTATCATTAGTTGGTAACCTGCAAATCACCTACATAGTTCTAGTCATAATAAAGTCATCTGAACATAGATCATTTGTAAATTAGAAATTAAAATATAATCTCCATATATTCTTTAAATATATGTAAAGACTTATATGTATGTATGTATATACTTAACACTTATTAATCCGTGTTATATAGTGTTTACTTGTTTTGTGTAAGTGTAACCTCATATAACACTGTGCCTTAACTTGAGCCTATAAATTTGAGGTCAAAATGTGAATTTGAGGCATTCAAATTTTTTCTCATGTATTATACTTTCTTACAAGCTAATAAAACCTTAGAGTGTTTTACTTTAGATTCACCCTCTTTTTAACTTGCCCTTATTTTCTAGCAATTCTTCTTCGCAATGTTCTAGTATCTACAATAAATAAGTTTTAATTAAAAAAATAAGATTAAGTTTTTTGCCAAAGACTTTGTTTGCCTAATTATGAGTCTCGTAATATAGTGGGAAAAATTATAATCATAAAGCATGTCTAACAAACCTTTCTGATTCTCTAACATGAGTCAACCAATTTTGAATAAATTTGAGAAGATCTTTTTCATCCACTTTAGTGGATGAGCACATCCTGGAAAAAAGAAAATTCGTTTTGGGAGGCCAACTGTGTTTCTTCAATACTATTAAGAGTGGGTTGACGATTGAATTTTTTGCCCCATTGAAGTCATTAAAATAAGAATATTGAT
Organism: Phalaenopsis aphrodite; assembly: GCA_003013225.1. Taxonomy (NCBI): domain Eukaryota; kingdom Viridiplantae; phylum Streptophyta; class Magnoliopsida; order Asparagales; family Orchidaceae; genus Phalaenopsis; species Phalaenopsis aphrodite. The sequence continues at coordinate 1,253,484 of NEWO01000080.1, forward strand.
CGTATCTTTGATGAAGCGCTGAAATATGATTGACCAAAAAGTTATCCTGTAACTAGTGATCATTATCATTAGTTACTCATAAGAATTAATTTTCAAAAGTACATTTAATATTCATGTGGATTCTAGTAATTCTAGTTCAAAATTTAATCATAATTATCTTCAACTATTTCTAAGTAAATAAAAATTTCATATAAACTATAATTATTATCAATATTGTCTTTAGGAATATTTTGGAAGCAAGTTAATTAGAAGATGAAAATTTACTCAAGCATGGTTTCATATTCATAATTAAGTTTATCTCAAGTTCTATAAGTCCCTCATCTAGAAAGCACCTCTAATCGACAATAAACATCTATGGGGAATTTCTAATTATTTTTTCTTATCAGGAGATTAAGAAGTGCATGGGAATAAAAACTTGTTCCACTGTTATAAAACAAAAGCCCCATTTTTTTTCTTTGTATTGAACCAAATCCTTCCATCCCCAATCTAAATGATAAGATTCTCATAATTTAATGTTTCATACTATGATTGATAAACTCAACATATTTTCAATACAAAGAGCTCCCATATTACCTCTTAGTTCATTGACTAATGATATTTAACTCTCCATAATCTATGAATATGATATATAAATATCTTATATAAAAGGGATTATTACATACAGACCACTCAAAACATTGATATTTACAAATTAACCGAGGAGAGGCTCCAATTTGTCCATCTTTATCATAAAAAACCTTTCTACTTAAAAATTATTTAATCATACAAAAGTCTCTTACATAATTTACCATATTAACATGGTTGAGAGTAGTCGCAATCAAAATTAAACTTTTCCCCCAATTTCTTACCCTTATTTATTCTATCACCAGCATTAAAAAAAATAAAATAAAAGGAAAAGTAAAAATGAAATCATATTCCACTCCATAAGAAGTGCACTTTATCATCAAAGTGTAGTGTAAAGCCTCATAAGTGGAGATCCAACTGAATAATTAATGCCGCTCACTTTAGCTAGTGGGGGAATTGCTAAGCAAATCCAAATAAAGCTATAATTGAATCTAAATGTAGAGTAGTGTAAAGCCTCTCAAGGAGTTCTAAAGTGTTTTCTCTTTAATTAGGAGACTAATATTCGAAGCACATTCTAACAACTTACTTATAATCTAATTTTTACTAAAACTTGTTAAATACTCATTATTAATCTGGATGATAGCTCATGTCATATGATATACTTAAATAAAATTTAATTAAGTAGAATATTAACTCTTTTGTTGATAGCTTGATGATAGTCTGTGTCATATATGATGTATAACTACTCCTATAGTAAGTTTATGTATGTTTTAAAGTTGTCATTTTTAATTATTCATTAGAATTTAGGTTAAGTCATGCTTAAATACTACACAAATCATTCTACTAAACAAACCTCTAAGTAAGTGATTTATGGCAAAATAGAGGAGAAATGAGATTTATGATAATGTAAGGTTAAGAGTTTTTAAATAATAAATTAATAGTTGCGATCAAATTTATAATATTATTTATTAATTTATTTTGTATGAAAATCAAGATGCTCGTTTAAATTTTTAGTTCCTTTAAATATCTGTTCACGTTCACTTCTCATAAACAAATCAAGTATAAAGTAAGTTCAAACATTGAAAAAATTAAACAAGTCAAACTTGAACAAATATATGAAAGCTCGACACGAGTACAAACCGATCATGAACAACTTATAATTATACCAAACTAACTCCAAATTATAATATACTCCGCTCGACACTGCTTGATTGCAGCCCTAGGCAGGCATAATGTTACATTTTATTCATCTAATATTTGAAGCAGTAGTCAGCAAAAAATGCAAGCTTTTCTATTTTAATCCAAAACTAATTTTTTTTATATTTTCTTATTACAGAACGATTTGAAATACACGCGTCTGCAAACAGCATTTATGTGAGGACTTTTTCGTTTATATATATATATATATATGTGTGTGTGGTCATGTGAGGCATTCTCGAAGTTTCCGCAGCGGGCAATAATAAATTCGTGCAAAAAGTAATGTAGGAAGAAAAAGTAGTAGTCTTTAAAATCTGACTTTATGTCGTAGTCATGTATTAGATGTCTTAATTAATTCAGAATAAATTTTGAGCTTTTGTTATGGAGACTTTTGTTATGTCGTAATCGTTAATGGCGGACAGGTGTCGTTATATATATATTACCTTTTTTTTTTTTTGGGAAAAATTACAAATTGCCATCGTGTTTAAAATTGACTTTTTTTTTTCTATTTATTGGTAGAGGACAACGTATTTTAATCTAAAAAATCAGAAATTATCTTTTTAGTATAATTCCTGTAATATTATATTGAGATCTGATATTTTTAAATATATGATAAAATGAGCAACAATATTATGAAAATTATATAATTCGATGATGATAGAAGGAATCATTGCAAAATTGTTTTTACATAATTTGCATGAAATTAATGTGTTGTTACCACTATCACTCGGTGAATTAATTAAGACATCTACCTTCAGGAGCACAGAAAACTCTAGGGGTCAAGGCAATAGAGTTTCCCCTAGCAGTAGTGATCGTGATCTCCTTCTCGCTATTCATTTTTGTCAAGCAAAAAGTGACATCAATCGCAAACAAGAAAAGGCAAAGAAAACCAATCAAAAAGTATAACAACATCAATGCTTGCAAAAGTGCAGTGACCGAATTGCCAAGGTTAAAAGAAAGTGATGGAATATTGTCGAGTTGTTATCTGTAACAACTGATACATGGGTGTACTGTGGAGTCAGTGACCTAGAGACATAGAGGTATGATTCAGATGAGTGTGTGTGTCGTAGAGGTAGTGACCCAGAAGGTGGGTGTGCCGTGGAGGCACCCAGGAATAAGACCCACAGTAGTCTCGAGCGGTGTCGTAGGAAGAGAAAAAAATGTAATTCCGATGGAGAGAACTACATGCGGATGGACTTGATGGCAAGCCATCCACAATGCAGACAGGTGGGTATCTGAAGCGAGTATGTGAGAACTATGACTCAAGCAGGCTCAAACATGCGGATGATACAACATGCAGAAAGACAGACGAAGCAGTCATGCAGAAGTGGACAAGTGCAAGTACAAACATTATGATATGGTGCACCACAACATGTATATGTCGAGGAGCAAGGAGTAAAGAAATATGTCGCTAGGAGGCACAAATACTCATTGTGAACGTATGAAGGAATATGCTCACAAGTGCACTATAGTGTGTGAATATGAATGTGCTAATGTAAGCAATGCGAAAAACAACATGACATTAGTGCACATACTAAATGCAAATGGTAGATTAGTTAATTAGATTGGGGTGGTCGATTGGGCTGATGTGTGTGGTCGAACGATAAAGGGTGTTCGATCGATACAATCGAGTTGATGGTGGCACTGATTGGTCATGTCGACCGAAGATGGTCGATCGAGCTAGCGTGGGCGTCAGATCTATGAAAAGTGGTAGATCGATATGATCATGCTCATGACGATTGATCGATCGAGTAGAATGAAGATGGTTGATGATCCGGTGTGGGAGGCTAATCGATGGAGGATGGTTGATCGATATGATCAGGTTGGTGAACATTGATTGATTGAGTAGACCAAAGATGGTCGATCGGGCCTGCGTGATCAACGAATCATGCAGAAACAGATGTTATTTTTTGCGTATTTTAAATTAATGTCATCCACTTTACGAAGAGCCAAACATTTGAGACATGAGAACATATTAGATTTGACGATGAATCATGCTAGTCCTAGAGAACTCTTAGGAAACCTAGGTTGAAATAATGGAGATGTGTACCAACATTATATTGCATAAGGCAACATGACACCTACCTCCATTTGCAAGATACTAGATGAGGAATTGCTCGTAAGGGGGATTCTGTGTGACCAAAAAGACGATCATTGAAGATATGCACTTGTCCTTTGAACGAAGTATTTCAAACGTCTATTTGGATGAAATCACTGAGACAAACGACAAAATTAAACCAACTTGAATTTTGGATTTTGGTCTAGAACAAGAAAAAAGTTTATTCTCTTTGGATCCGCGAGATAAAACACAAAGCACCTAATGGTATGGGGCTTCCTCTAAAAGCACAAAAATCCTAACCTAATTCCTCTAACATCCATACCTAAGAAGCTCTAGGAATGACAATATCGCAACAAATTAAGAAATTTCACCTACGCGATTGTTATTTAAAGTGTTTATTTCGTAGGAAGAAGCTCTCCTCACCAGAGAGAATGACGAAGCTGTCAAATTTCTTCTTCGAAGTAATGAGAAAGTTCTCTTCACTAAAGAATATGATGAGATCATAAGAGTTCTCCTTCTTCAATGCTAGGATGAAGCTTTCCTCATCGGCTCACCGGAAGTTGTCGGAAATGAGGAAGGTGACAAGAGAAGTGAAAAAGCATACGAGGAAAATATAAGAAATGGGCTTTCCTTGGCTTCCCTTGATGTAAGAACTAGAAACACCTTTAAAAATCTCCTTGGAAGCTCCTTGATTGCTCTCCCTCAAGCTCTCTTCTTCCTTAAGCTCCTCATCCAAAATGACAGCCGATCCTTGCAAATGAGCCTTCTTGCCCTAGCTAAACTTCTCTTGGAAAAAGACCATGGGTTCGTAGCCATTTTTTTCCATTTGGCATGGACCAAAAATAATCATTATGCCATTTTTGCATGAAATATCTGATGGATTACTGGTTGTGGTCGCTTCACTGGAGGTAATCTGGGGACCAAATGTCTAAAATCGAGGAATAAGTTCCATCGGCGTGGCCACACTGGGTTCAAGCTTGGTCACGACACTATTCATAGTGTCGCAAACAAGGGTTCAATGTGACTACACCTGAAGCCCAACACAATTTCATCGGGGGCTTTGCTTGGCCATCGTGGTCATGCCATCCTCGGGTGTGAACATGCCACTCGTGGGACCTAGAGCACTTCAGGTAGATTTTGGCGTGCCCACACCCAAATTAGCCATGGTCACACCACTGGTTAAGCTTGGTCACGACTGAATTAGGCGTGGTCACACCAGACCCCATAAAATTTTAGCTTTCTGAAAAGCTCGTCAACGGGGTTTCGGGCCTCGTGGAACCTTCAAAGGATTGTATATTAGCAGTTATGATCCTAGGACCTCTGTGAAGGTCATGAACACGTCTCAAAAGAGCTCAAGAGATGAACCATTTATGTGTCACTAAGTAAAATGGCTCTGACATGAAATACGTCTGTTCAAACCATAGGATTATAATACGAAAACTGTGTGGTGTACCTCATCGACGGACTGCTACGAGAATATTTGTACCGTCAAGATATAGCCCGATATCGCAGGAACAAACATCAACACAAGGGACGTCAAATATGATGCTGACTTGGCAGCAGCCTCTTCGGAGCACACTGATGACGGTGTAGACCTCATGTATGATGCCTGAAGTTTTCGCCAAAAGGGCCTATCAGTTCCTCAAGTCACAATAGACCACCTATAAGCTCAATACTGTCATGAATTACACAGAGAGGATACCCCGTGTATGTTGCATTGAAAAACGGAAGCCAACAGTATATTGGGCTCTCATAAATAATTTAGCATCATAAGACCTAAGATATCATTTTCTTCAGTACTCCATCGCATCACCTTCAAAATCTTTGATGCCTGTATTTCTTATAGATTAAAAGATTCCTCATATAGATTTAAGGTACTCTGAACTTTTGTCATCCATCCAACTAGGTGCACTCATTCTTCGAAGCTATTTGGATTTGTTATGCCAATGAATCATTAGATCGCTGCTCCATTATAGGTCATTGATCATTTGGTAGTAGCAATCCTTTTTCATGACAAGGTAATTAAAAAACAACATACAGTCGTCTACTCCTCGACAAAAGAGAATATCATGCACCATCCTTTATCACTACTGATGTTACTTAGCTAAAATGACTCTTACAGGAGTTTCAAGTTTCAATTACACAACCAACAATAATTCAACGTAATAATACGGATATTATGTGCATGACATGTAATCCGTTATTTCACACTCATACAAAACATTTAAATCATCTATTACTTTATAAGGGAGAGGATATGATCTAAGCAGATTTCCATAGCACACAAATCCACCATTGATCAATCATATGAGATCGTCATAAATTCTCTTCCAACACCTCCATTTCATTCTCTTCGTGGGGACTTGACACTTAAACGGGGAAGTGTCAACTTGAGGGGTTAAACTATGCTATTGGAGTTTATTGAATTTAAGACTATATATGCTCCTCTATTTGGTTTCTTCTTGCATCTTTTATTCGTAAAGTTACTCCCAGCAATGGTGTATTATTATCTGTAATTTCCATTATTGTAAGGTGTGATTTCAAGGATAAAATTCTAACTACTAGAAAAAAGTTTTGTAAGAAATTTAGGGTTAGTCTGTCTTAGAATTAGGTTGCATATTATTGATTTTTTTAGTAGTACTATTCAAATGAAGTATCTCTATTGATCTTAAATAGTCCACAACTATTTTAAAATTGAGTTCTAATAGTCCTCCATGGAAACTACTTAAACCCCAATTTAAGAAGACAGACAAAATTAACACCTCCATAACTTCTAGGATTAAAACGACTCCATTTAAATAACCGTGAATTATTTTGGCACTTCACTCATGAGATAACATGATCACATAAAACATGAATTCTAAAATTAAATAGTGGGAAGTTATTAAATCGACATAATTTACTTGCCTTCTGAAATTCAGTAGAATTAAGTTACATCCACCATCTAAGTTAACATAAATAATAATATGCAATTGATTTACTTCGTTTGGCCGTCATTTATATTAACACGAAAAATAGAAACATTCAAAGTATTTTTTACTCCATTTTATAATTTATCAAAGTTTTAATTGGATTTGATTTAGCTTCAATTATTACAACTTACATTGAACGTATTAAATCATTGATGAGCATTTTAAGAATCATAATCCAAATACTATTTATTATAATCAAACTTAATAGATTAATGTGATTTAGATTGAAATCAGTTCATTGATATTTGGACATTTGTGTTCGAATGTGCAAAACATTCATTCATTTGGCATTAATGTTAACTAGGCCTGTATAACATTTTCATGGGCCTGCGATACATATGTCATGGGCCATAGAGTGAGCCACATGTCATCCACCAATTTCTCCGGCGACGTGGACGTAGCAGGCTGCTTACGTTTATGGCCCATTAAATTAGGATGTAAAGAATAAGTGAATAACTCCCGTGTAATTTTAAGCAATTATTATTTTCATTATATAGAAAGAATAAGCAAGAAAATCCCAATGTAATTTTAAGTTTTCACGATAATGTTGTTACTTAACCTAAATTTTAAAATCTATTGTTAATTAAGACTATTTTATTTATTAACTTTATTTTTTAATGTTCATACAGTCACTCAATCTGGACCACCATTCAACCTTTTGGTCAGTGAGTCCACTATGTTATCATTTAAATTTTCATAGTTAATAATTATGATTAAAATTAAATAATTGTAATGTTGGATTCATTCTATTTTGAGTGGAACGGTCATTTGCTTTATTACTGGACATATAAAGTGTTATTTTAGTCATTTTGCTCAAAGGTACTGGTGATTTTTTTAAAATTTATAGGTTATTGTTTTAAAAAAGCAAATAAAAAATGATCAACCAAACAAGTTTTATATATTTTGTTATTACAAACAGATAAATCAAAATGATATCAAATATATTTTCTAGAAACATAAAACATAAGACAAAACATAATATAAACAAAAACAAAAACAAAAAACAGTAAGTGATCCAAAAAGACTCTTAAGCTTTAAATGATGTTACTCAAAAGCAATAAATTGAACTTTAATCTAGCTTATTTGAGAGTTATTCATAAACATTAGACGATATTGTTCCACAAGCTTCTTAACAATTTTGTTTAAGAGTCTAAAATGATGTTGTTTGTGAAAGTAAATGAATTGAACAAGGAATTGTTCATAATTATTCATCTAATATTCGAGCATTTATACATATGTTCAATTTTATTCAATTAGTTAATCAAATGAACGTAAACAAGCTATTCCCAGACCGACCCACGAGTTGGATTACCAAACTTGGTTCGTTTGAAGAGCTACTACATCTGCCTCGTTACCGGGACTAATCCTATAAGCCTTAATGCACGTCTTCCCTTTATCATCTAATCACTCAAAACCCTTACAAAAATATACACCTATGAAATAAGAAATAAAAAAGAGAACCACTTTTGATCCGTGCTTAAGAACATTAAATAAAGCCTTATTATATACCTAGCTGTAAAAGATGTTATAAAATTTATATTTCTTCATGGATAATTTAATCTTATATCTTACAACCTTTCAAAATATATAGAAATCTAATCCAACTCCTACAAAGCTCAATTTCAATAGAACTCTCTGTAGCTTCCTTGCATCAACAAACCCATTTCCATTCTCATCATATTGGCCGAAAGCCTCCATGGCTTCCTCCATGCTCGGCTTTTTCCCCTCACAAACAGTGCTGCAAAGTCTTCTGATTCAAAAACTTCCTTTTTTTTCTCAGCTTTATTACTAACTCCAATCCCCAATTTCTCCACGAAAAGCTCCCCATCTTCTCTTGCAACAATGAAAACAATGTCGTCTCCATTGTTTTAGAAGAGGATGTTGTTGCCGTGTTTATGAGGAGAAGAGGAAAGAGATAGGAAGGTGTTGTATTATGTCTGTGTAGACCAACTGCAATAAACCGAGAGACCTGTCGATTGAGTCAACTGATGGGTTGACTGAGAAGACCGGGGGGGAGAGAAATCTTGATGGGTTGACTGAGAGAAGGCTCTCGTTATTTATTTATAGCGAAATTTATAAAGTAGTATTTTTAAAAGTTTTTATTTTTAAAATCGGCATAAATATTTTTCTTTTTTGAGAATGGAAGTGAGGACTTGGACGCTGACATGGCAAAATCGCCCAGGCATAAACGACATTGCCGCTGACGTGGTGTGGTGACTTGTACAAATATGTTTTATTAAAAATCTGCAGAATTTGGTGGTATGTATGTGAATATGTATTGATAAAGAGATATTTATGGTCTGTTTGGGGCAGTTGCAACTTATTAATAAGTTGTTGAGAAGCTACTGCGGATAAACTAATAATTTATTCATTTTTTGCAATTTGAAAACAGATGTGGTGTTGTTGTTTCTGAACAAATGATCATTTGGTCTTCGTATTGTAATGTTATTTGCGTCAAAACTGTTCATACCAGTATATTTCATACTTGAAAGCAAATATACATTATAAAATATTACAAAATAGAGATAGACCTTTCACTAAGCAATGAGTACCATGACTACAAAAATTAAGAAAAAAATTAAAATTAAAATTAATAATATGATAACATTATTTTTAACATCCAGATGGTTTATGTCACGAGATAACCCATCATCCAAAGAAACTCTCCACACTCGATCACTCTCGGCGGTGGAATCTTCCAGCTCATTTACCCACCTAAAAAAATCAATATATTTTGTGATTCTCCTTGGACACATGTAAAATTGTCTCTAGTAGCTATATTGTTGTGGTTGAGTAAGCAGAGAGTATTATAGTTTGCAGCAGCAGTGCAATCCTTTATTGGATTTTGGAAATCATCGAGCTCAACTTTTCTAAAGGCTTAAAAACACATATCCTTAGATATCACACCAGTAAAAATTAATAACATAAGTAATTAATTAAATTTTTTATGCAGTTGTTAGGTCTTAGAGAACTTAGTATATAAACCAATGAATCTTTCACTACAAGAAGACAATATGCCTTTTAAAAAAAAAGGGTTCTTGATTGTCCTTAACATATGTAATATTGAGCTCGCGTGTGTTAGAAATGCATATAAACAAAAAAAAGGCATCCAGAAGAACTTAAAAAACTATAGCACTAATAAAAGGGAGGAACTTGGTTGTCTTCATTAGGATTTCAAATGTGACATCCATCGGTACAACATGCTTACCATCTAAAAGAACCCATAAGATCAAACATCTCATCATAGACCTCCAAAACTAACAAAAAAAAAAACATTCAATATTATGATACATATATTACCCATGGTGCCTCATTGACCATCCCACTGGGATAAAAATACATGCAAAAGAAAAAAAAAGTACATATTACTTGCAAAAAAAACTGATACAATAAAGATCAAATGCATATAACACAAAAATATACATGTATAAAAGACACATATAATAAAAAGTGAATATTTTCAATAATCATTACAATAAATAGAAATAAAAACAAACATTCCCTCTAATCACATTCTAAATATCTTATCTGTAATTCATTCCCTCAACTCTATTATCTCGCTTGCACCTTCCTCATCTTGAGTGTAGGTCTCGAGCACATCATTTTCGTCCTTTGACAAAGACTGTTTAAGATGATATTCATACACCTCAGCAGGGACTTATGAATGATCATCTTCCGCCCCATAAAAATCAATGTCATTGTGGAAAGAATGGCACTAAATATAATTGTGGAGAGTCATCGTGACGATCACAATTTGCACCTATTTGGGAAATGGATAAGTTGGCATATAGCAACATATTACCCATTTTTTTTCTTTCAAACTCTAAATGTCACATCAATGACACTGCATAAAGAGAAGTGTCATTTGTTGAACATTCATAATACCACCACTACCTCAACACTTTAACACATCAACACGTCAAAACATTCAGAATACTGATGGCCCGCCCGACCACTCTGAAGTTTCATTGTCATCATGTCGTTGTCGTGGAGTCACTAGCTTGTCTCCCAGCGTATATTTGTTTCTCTATGAATACCTCTCTCCGATAATGTTGGAGATCTAAAGAGAGGAGATCGAAAGACTAAGGCATACAATGACGAGGACAAATAAAACAAACATGTGGGGAAGATTTTGTTAAGTGGACTTCGCATAGATAGCTCTAAAGTGTATTGGTTTAATACACTCTGGAGCATACTCGTGAGAAAGACCTAAAAAAAGCAAACCCATAACTAGATATTCAAGTTATTATACTTTTTCTATGGTTTTCTTTTTCCTGTAAGAGCTAACCCCGATAGTTAATTGCATTTTATGCAATCTGTGATTTGCTTAATAAAACTTTGGATTAAATTTGTGACTCGTCCTCATAGATTTTTAAATGTTTTTTTCCAAAAAAAAAAATAATTTCAAAGTCTTGTTCCAAGGGTAGTGGATTCCTTAAGATTTTGAAGTCGTCAGAAAGTTTTGTTGTGTTGTTAATAATTTAGTTAGGGTTCATCCTTTTGCTTCTGGTTTTCAATGTCCATCCCTGCAAAACAAGGTTAACGCACCATAATAACATGCAAAGTAAATCTAGAGTGACATCAGCCTTTCGTCTTAAGTAGCCCTACAAAATAGAGTTAGCATAAAACATGTTCTAGTTTAATTCATTTGTTGTTATTTTTGTTTTAGACAACCAAGTTAAGATGCTCATGCCTTTCTATTATCTTGGGATTATCGGGTTTCCTGATCTACTTAGTACTAGAGGTGATAAAATCTTCCTGGAACGGAAGATTCTTGTTAGCAATCAAGAGTTGCGTCGTTCAAAAGAACTTTGTAAACCTGGTTGTCAAGGGTTTAGGTTGCATTTCGTGATCTTTGTTCATTAGGGTGTGATGAGACAAGGGGTCAGGCGGCTTGGACCGACGACATCAGAGTGTGATGAGACCACCGTCTAAGGAGGGAAGGGGTAGTATGCCTTAGGTTCCTCGTGCGAGAGAGATCCTGAGGGCCTCGAGTCATAAGAAAAATGGAGCACCGGTGAAGTGGGGGGGTGGGGGCTAGCAGGAGGTAGAAACATCGTCGACAAGAGGAAGCCATGAGAAGGCTCGGGATTGGGTCCTCGAGCCAAATTAACGAAGATGGAAGAGAGACTAGCTGCTCGTGTAAAAGCCCTCAGATAGGAGCTCTGGCACAGTAAGGAACGCTGGTTGTTGAGCATTAGCAACAAGGACTGCTGGCCGACGAGCTTCGGGCACGACATGAGAAGAGAAAGCTGTCTCGCATAATTGGGGCTAGGGCACGCAAAGAAGGATCTGGGAGAGGGGGGAGCTGCAAGCTTTTTTAAAGCTTTTTTTAATATTAATTATTTAAAAGCCTTAATTTGTGTGTTGCTGACTTCTATACAAATTCACCGATGAACAATCCAATTTAAGCTAGTTTCACGTGTGGCATGGTAAATAAGATCTTTTGACTCGATTGAAGTAGTTTGACAGACAAAATGTCAACCATCCTTAGCTAAGTGATGACTAAAGTCTAGCTGGATGAGTCCGACGGCTTGCAACTTCAATGCATGTCAGAAAATCTCAAATGAATGTTATACACTATGGGAATGAATACATGCATAAAAAAGGTTTCATATTGCTTGAGCAAACATATTACACAAGCAACATCAAAAAAATGATGCCAATAGACTCAAACTGGTAAAAAGATCCAGTGCATCATATCAAATAATAGGGTGAATACACCTTAGATGTGTTCTTGGAACAGTGTCTAAGAGCCGGAATACAGTACCACTTCATTATTTGAGAGACACCAAAAAAGTAAAGAGTGGCAGAGATGTGTACCAGAGTTTGGTGGAGAAAGTTTGATGTATGTTATCCAATATTGGGCTGGATAGAATCTATTGGGATGAGGCCATAGAATTTGCATGTCACTTGGTGAACTGTATGCATTTTGCAGTTTTTGAAAAGAAAACCCCAAAGAAGATGTGGTTAGGGCATCATGCAAGAGATTATGAGCATGTGATAATATTTTAGTGTTGATAAAATGTAACAATGAGTAAAGATGGTGATCATCATTGGATTCAATTGAGGATTCAAGGGCTTCAAGCTGTAAAATCAATATTAAATGAAGGTTGTCATTAATAGCAATGTTACATTCGACGATGCAAACATGTTGAAAAATTATGACTTAAAGGAGGTAAAGAGTTCTACTGGGACTACTGATATGCAACAAAATTTGGATTTTGATGTAACTACATTTTTTCTACAAAGTTATTCCACACTGAATTAAATACCTTATTCAATTTCATCTCAAGCAATATCTATTAATAGTACTTAGAACGAGGTTGAAGAAGATGTCGAGGATGAGATTCATGCTCAGAAATCTTTTGCTAAGAGCATAACAAGGCACCAGAATGTCTCAAAACCAGCTTGGTTGAGAAATCACCTTACATTTCTACATTCAGCCATGGATGCAAAAATTCATTGTTATTACATACAGTAGAGAGCCCAAACTGTGATCTTTGGAGAGCGACAATGAATAAAGAGATGGAATATATTCAGAAGAATAGTACTTTGAGATTCAAGAAGCTTCCTTCGGCAAGGAAAATCATGAGGTGCAAACGAGTGTATGCAAAGAATGAATGATCTCATGGAGCTGAAATGTGGTACAAGACAATATTAGTGGCAAAAAGCTATGCAAAATGAAAATGGATTGATTATGACGAGTTATTTTCCCTAGTGTTTAAGCATACCTCAATCTATGTTTTGTTAGCACTTTTAGCATAGTACGATCTGATCTTAGAACGTTTGTTGTGAAAATTGCATTCTTATACGGAGAATCGCAAGCGGATATCTACATGCTGCAACCACCTGGATATGAAGCATAAAAAAATTTAGTTTTCAAACTAGATAAGTCTTTGTTTAGGTTGAAGTAATCATCATGACAATGATATAAAAAATTTAATCATTTTATGAGAGGACAAGAGTACACGAGGGACATATATGTTGGGCTTGTGAGCAGATCCATCCATGATCCAAGAAGGGAACATTAGCATGTAGTGAAGAGAATTATGAAGTATCTGATTGATGTTGGCTTGGTGTTTGATAAGTAGTCATCTATTGCAGATTTGTGTGTAGGCTACATTGAGTCGGACTGTGCAGGTGATATGAAAAATGGAGATATGTGATTAGCTATTAATTCATATTGGTAGGAGGTTCAATTAGTTGGAGGTCAGTTATTTAGCCTACTATTGCTTTGTCTGTTAGGTAGGCTGATTGCATGACAGTCACAAAGCTGATAAAGGAAGCAATATGGATGTAGGACCTATTGGATGACTTGAAAGTGGATCTAGAGTATCTGACGACGTTCTTCACAGTCATTTGACTTGATTGAAGAAGACAAGGCTTTGTTGAAGAAAATAGATATGAAAGAGAATCCAACAGAAATGCTCATGAATGTACTACCAGTCTAGAAGTTCAGCTACTGCAAGAGTTTGGTGAACATCTTAGCTCAAGATTGATTGCCTAGTCAGGTTTTTTGAAGAACTATGTGAGGTTTGATCCCTTCAGATGGGGGGTGCATAAGCAACCATCTTGGTGCAGCTGAGTTGGAGTTTAAAGCTCATTTGGTCATCTCTCACTTATCTGAAACTAAGAGATGAGATGACGATTGTTGTCTTTATGGCTTTGATTATATTATGGGTAATTTGGCCTTTTGGTTTTATTTACTTTTATGCTCTGGTACTCCTCTATAAAAGAAACTTAAGGGCTTATAAGAGTGGTGTGGTGAGAAGTATAGAAGTTGCAACTCCAACTAGTTCTTTTCATTTTCCCATCCGATGCTAATGAAACTCCCTCCCCGTGAACCTAGGCAATTCAACTTAACGCTGAATCACGTAAATTTTTTATGTATGATTGTTGTTGCGTGAATTTCGTAGTTTCCACATTGTTTTCGCTTAGCACATATTGCGTAATACAATGCAATTCATATAAATTCAAGTAAAAGATGAGTTTTTTTTTTTTCAGTACTTTTGAAAGCCTTGTTTCATTGCTTGTCTATCATTTTCCGATACAAAAAAGCCTAGTTTCATGGACTCACACAAAGCTATTAATGTGTCCAAATAAATTAATTTTTTTATTCAATAGTTCCATCTCTATAGACCATTCGGATTTGAATATGGGTCCAAAAAAAGCTTAATAATGCACCTAAGACTATAATCCTACGAAACCAAATCTTATCAATACAATACATCCGAACAATACGGACACTAACGCTCATAATGCTCCTCTTAGCGTTCAAAATTAATTACTGGCTTGCACAATGTATATATGTTTTTTCGTCATAAATGGCTTCAATTGCTTGCATAAGCATAAGCTCATTATTTTATTAAGTACAGTCGATCTCTAAAATGGCTTAAAGTAATGGGGCATTTACATACATACCATCCAATTCTAATGTATTCACAAATATTGTAACACCTAAACTTTGCTTTTTATATTTTATACCACCCAAAAGTTTCATGTCACATCTAAAATACTATTATCTAAACTATAAAGAATATATATATATATATATATATATATATATATATATATATATATATATATATATATATATATATATATATATATATATATATAAATATAAATTGAAGTGTAGACTTTAGATATGTAAATACATAAGAATTGAGTGCTCATACAGCGCTTTTTGAAGGTTAAAATGTTGATAATTTTGCTATGAAATAAAAGATTGGGAGGTATAAATATAAAAAAGAAAAAGTTTAGGGGTTTCATATATAAAAGCATATGAATTGGGTGTTATGTATGTAAGTGCCCCTAAATTTTAATAATTTTTAAGATAACTTAATACATTTGCAAAACGTTTTCTTAAATTAGGTTATATAAAACATTTAAAATTATCATGCAAACACTAACTTTAATTTTACATTATATGGGCCTTTTGGTTTGCTTCGTTATTAGGGTAAAAAACAAAAACCAGACAATTCCACTGTATTTTACTTCTCTAATATCTAAATTTTAATTTTTATATTTATGTCATGTTATATGCCTGAAAGGCTGAGGAAATATTTATGTACGGAAAGCGTATGCAAAATTGCGTACATTTTAAGAGTTTCGGAGGGTACAACAAGGTTATAAGGGGGGTATAACTTAAGTGTAACCTGGTTGTATCCTCCGAATGACTTAAAATGCACGCAACTCTGCATACGCTTTCCCTACGCAAATATTTCCAAAAAAAGGTGTGCTTTCACTTTGTTAAAGTTTGTATTTGAAATATTTTTGGTATGATATGAATAATTTGAATGGCATAAATATAAAAATAAAAAATGTGATGATAAATGTGTAAATATATAAGAATTTTGTGCTATGTGTATAAATGTCGCTGATTAGAAGGTATATTTTTTTTTAGAATCGTAAAAAGATATTTTTTTCCACCAGTCACGTGATATTTTTGGGCTAGTTTAGCTAACAAGTTTCTTGTACAAGCCATCAATATTCGCTACAGTATTAGAAGAATAAATAAATAATATAATTGCTAAATGGTATTAAAAAATATAAAACAGAAAAAAAGAAAATTGTGTGTAATTCCGTATTTATTATTAAAATGGAAAAGAATATTCTGCTTCTTTAGTTTTATCGATAGTTTATTGTATATTATAATTAATTTATTATTTATATTATAATAAAAAATAATATGAGTGGCTGGTCCGGTCTATCATATTAAAAACCCTTTCTAGGTGTGAACCACCCATAACTGTGAAGTAAACAAGCTGAATACGAGCGAGCTCAGGCTCAGCTCGTGTTTGACTAGTTTATATTTCGAGCTCAAAATGTGTGTTTGTGTTCAACTCGTTTTCTTAGAGAGCCGAACATGAGCTATTCAGTGACAAAGAGTCGTTTTGACAACCCTTATGACGTAACCATAAGATGTTAATGGTTGGGGCAAGATTTAAAAGTTATTGTTTATATTAAAACATCATTTGAATC
>NEWO01000080.1:1270411-1304001 GCA_003013225.1 Phalaenopsis aphrodite
TATTTTGAGTCAAAACAAGTTGAACATGAATGAACTAATCTTTGTTTGTGTTCGGCTCATTAACCTAGCGGACGAGTCGAACACGAGCTATTCACGAAGAAGGAGTCGTTTTGACGACCGCACCGACAGTTCAATCTGTAGACTAGCGAACAAATCAAACCACTAACCGGCCATGCACGATAAATCGCCAGCCAGTTTAAGGTCACTACATCACGACATAAGAACGCTACTCTTACATAGGCTCGTGCTGCAGAGCTTTACGCCCTTCAAATCCTAGCCAATAGTATTCTTAATTATTATTATCTGTTCTTTTTTTATTTATATTTGTCATTACTACATCATTATTTTTCATTTATATCATATTTAATTAATATTTATATTTATTCATAATTCCATTTAACCCTCTCGTCAACTCAGACAGAAACAATAAAACTTGAACATTTTCTTCCAATTTTCAAAACTCGGAAAATAGCAGCTCACGTAAAACAACATATAATAAAACAGATTATTCATGCCACGGCACAAAAACTTTCTAAGTAAACCTAACATAGAAGCTTTAGTGGACGGTAGGAATCCCCGCTCTTTCCCGGAAGCCCATCTCCCCATCTTTGTTTTGTATCTTTTTTAAAAAGCACCATTCCACCTCACATATGGCATTTGATTTTGGCTACCTGACAACATCATTGCCCAGCTTCCTCTTTCCTTCCACCTCTCTTCCAAGACCAAACTCTTATATAACTTTCCTCCTCTCCTCTCCACTTCCATCACTAGCTCAGAGCCAAGCTTTCTTCTTCAGCTCTCCTCCAAAATTTCGCTTACCAAAACAGAAAAGAAAAGCACATGGAGAAAAAGCCTGCAAGCAGTCTTCTTTCTTCAGAACTCATAGCTATTCTCATCTTACAGTTCTTCGTTTCTTGTTTTGTTAGATTACTTAAGATATCTTCAAGTTTTCTTTCCCTTCCTTACCGTTCAAGAATTCACATCGAGCAAGCAGAACCAAAGCGCCATCTCAAGGAAGCAATAAGAACAGAGCAGGAAATACTTGTATGCAGAGAAGATGCAGAGTTAGTCATGAAGAAGATGGGGCTGATCGGAGAGGATGAGAAGCTCAAGGAGTTCATGGTGTCGGAGGAAGTTGTTTCCATGTTCGAAGAGAAGGAGCCAAGTTTAGAGGAAGTAAGGGAGGCTTTTGCTGTGTTTGATGAGAACGGTGATGGGTTTGTGGAAGCAGGGGAGTTGCAGAGAGTTCTCTGCAAGTTTGGGTTTGTGAGAGAAGTTGGATTGGATTTGTGTAAGGAGATGATTTTGCTACATGATGAGGATGGTGATGGGAGAATAGACTTTAGTGAGTTTGCCAAGTTGATGGAGAGCAGCTTCAGCTGAATAGTTGGTTGATGATGGCTTCTCTCGTTTTAAGTTTTTTTTTTTCTTTTTTCAGGTAAATTGATGTATGTATGCTCTCCGTAAGATTAGTAAATAAATTTAAAATGTCGCACAAAGGAAAAAAGAAGGAAACTTGGATTTTACTTCTATGCTCTGTACTCACAATTTAAACAGGAGTTTTTTTGACTGATTTTGTGAAAGTTTAAAGAGATCTATTTGGTAGAAGGATTTCACGCAGATGCAAAGGACGGAACATGGAAAATTAATAAAATTCTTTGTATAAGATAATGATTAATAGAATTGGGATTTTGGAAGAACTTTGCCTATAAAAATAATGAAATTTTGGTTCTTATAAATCCTGCTCAAACACCTAATCTCCCTTTCTCTCTCCTAAATTTACTTTTTTCCTCTAGTATGTATGCCCACACATCTCATAGAAGGGGCGGACCTAAGTATGGTGCAGGGGGCAATTGATCCCCCTCAAATTCAGGTTTTTACTTATATGGGAGGACAAATTCGTTTTTTGTCTTGTCCCCAAGCCCACTCCCCCTCTCATGCACTCAAATTTAGTGATGGTTATGTAGATGGGGGTGTTACTAGTAGAATTCAAGTTGGATGCTTAAAGTAGAGGAATGTCATCCAAGGAATCTTCGTAAACTAGAGCAAAAAGGGGGTTTAAGTTGCGTTATATGATCTTTGTGATTAAAATTTGATTAATTCTTGAATTACTACATCAATTTTAGGTTGTTTACATCTTATTGTCGGATTTTACTGAAACCACTTCATTCATCATTGTCGTAGCCCCTCCCACATTGAGTCTAGGGGGCCCATTTGTCTCCCCCCCCTCTAAAAAAAGAGGCGTGTTCCGCCCGTCTCAGACTTTCTTTATGTCTCATATTTTGATAAATATATATATACAAAATCTTAAATACTCAATCAGACCCTCCATATCATTTTCTTTGATTCCAGAATATTTTTTGAGTGTTTAAGTACATTGATGAGCTTGGAATAGAATAATCATGCTCATTGGACTCTTCTTATCAAGTTACTTGAGTCAACTGAAAGTCAAATTCAAAGGTCATTTAGTACCTTAATTATTGCTTTGAAGCTTAAAATTATACTTTATGCATTTGAATTTTGCACATTTGAACTTGGATTGAACTAACATTCAATGACTTTTAGTTAACTCTTGCTTTAGCGTTTAATTTGACTATAGATGTGTTGAAATTGTTGGATGGATAGAAAATTTAATTTTTAAAATTTTTTAACTCAAATTGCATCAAAATTCATACTTTATTGGATGATTCTTTTGATGATATATCATTTACCTTTCTCTTTTTGAAAATGAAAGCTTATTTTGTCAAAAAAAATATATATTTAAAATTCTTAAAATTTTGAGATACAAAATTAAAATCTTATAATAATTATAAGGCAAACTTGCTCTTTAGACTTTAATGTCAATATTCTCTTAAGATTGTGAATTAATAGTTTTCTTAATCATACTTTTAATTATTATTGATGTAAGCGCATTATTAGAGTATGAATTGTTGAAGAAAAAAATATTTTCAATTTTCTCAAAATTAATTATAGTCGCTCTAATTTTTTTTTTTTAAATAAATTTTGGAAAGTAGTGGAATGGGTATGTCGGAACTCAAAGTAGATTATTACGACCTACACAACTAACAAGCACATGTGAGCCCATATACAATTGTGCAATAATTAGCACTCAGGCAGACATGCAGCCGCACTTGCAGAGCGAGCAATATGCTAAGGCACACATTCAACTGCACTTGTAAACACATAAGCTATCATCAAGTCACTCTCATAACGATTGTTGTATTTTTTAGGGATTTTTTCATTGAAACATTTGAGAAAACAAAATATTCAAATTTGAACATTTTGAATATTTCTATTTATTTATAAGAATTTCAAATTTATTTTTTAAAATAAATGGAGAAAATTGTCTAAACATTCCAAATCTGTTGTGAAATATTATAAAAAAATTATAACTCCTGTTCTCGCCTCCAAGTATAAATTTCAACTGATATAGATCACAACAATTTGTATCGGAATTTTGTTTGGATCTGAGGAAGAATGATGACTGCAGATGAAGTGAATGTTTTAGAGATTAAGAAATTTGATAAAAATAGATTTTGGTTACTAGAGGATGCAGATGCAGATAGAGGACTACCTCTATGGAAAGAAACTTCATCTTCCGTTATTGGAGAAAAGACTTGAAAGAATGGATGAAACTGAATGGAATCTGTTGGATCGACAGGTTATGGAGGTTATTCGATTGACCCTATCGACAGATCTCATGGCAGCCTTATCAGATATGTATGAAAAGTCATCGACGAATAACAATGTGTACTTGATGAAGAAGTTATTCAATTTGAATATGACAGAAGGAGTTTAGGTTGTTTAACACCTAAATGATTTCAATACTATCACAAATCAATTGTCGTCTGTTGAAATTGATTTTGATAATGAGATACATGCGCTGATAGTGTAGGCATCGTTGTCAAATAGTTGGGAAGCCATGAGGATGACAATTAGTAGTTCTGCAGATAAATCTAAATTGAAATATGATGATATTCATGATTTGATTTTGGCTGAGGAGGTGCGCAGGAAAGATTCTCGCGAGATCTCAAGTTTGACTTCGACACTGAAAGTTCATTTTTTAGGGAGATGACATGACAAAAGCTCAAATAAAGGAATATCAAAATCAAAGTTTGGTCAGCAGACAACCTGCTGAAATTGTGGCAAGGCTGTCCACATAAAGAGAAACTGCAAGAATCCCAAGAAGATAGAGAATGATAGCGCAAATGTGGTATTTGGAGAAGTACGTGATGTGTTATTGTTAACAGTTCATAGTTCTGTTAATGAAGAAAGTGAAGTGAAGAGTGGGTCCGGGGCAGTCATTCCTATTGTTCCACAAATAGATTATGAAGAAGCACAGTGCTATGAAAAAATCTTGCACGATAAAAGTTCGAGCAAATGAGAGCTAACATAACTTCTACCAGGGAAGAAGGCATTACACAACAAGTGGGTGTACCAGGTGAAGATTGAGCATGATGACAGTAAGAGGTACAAGGTTAGACTTATTGAAAAAGACTTTCAGCAAATGCAGGATATTGCCTATGAAATGAGAGTTGTAAGCAGAGGCATGAGTAATTCAGGAAATAGCTTGGAGATCCAAAGCTATGTTGACCCTATTGGTATGTTGACTGAGGGTGTTACTCTTAAGAAACTGAAGTTGTGCACAACTTCAATTGGTCTTCTAGAGTGAAGATAGAGGCTTTGAGTTGCAGAGGTGAAGAATTCAAGTTTGAAGAAAAACATCACACCGCTAGTGGAGGATATTAGTTTGAGGAAGAAGATTTTGCAGTCTATGTACTGGTCTCCAATTGGGAGATTTGTTATGCTGGAGCCCAGTCCAACCTCTCCCGCTTTCGCTCCCCCCGATTGCGAACCGTTCCCGTGAAGTTCCTGCTCCTATCTCCCACTCGGTCGCGAACTGTTCCCGCTAACAGTCTGTTGCTTCGCTAAGAGTCGTGTTTCATGCTCTATCATGATAGTTCTCGCTCCCTATTCGCGATAAAAGGCATTGTGAGGTGGCTCTGCTTCAATTTCTAAGTCACAATTTTTGTGTTCTTCTTCGGACTTCCTCGGAACAGAGGAAGAGAAGTGTAAGCAGTAGTTCATTGCAGCAGAATGAAGAAGAAAGAAGAAGAAAGAAGAAGAAGAAGATTGTTCTCCCTTGACTTCTTCTTGGTGGCTTGTGTCAAAAGAGAAATTGGGTTTCTTTCTCTTGTAAGTTTGTCTTCTTCGGTGTATTTCGATGTAGGGAGAGAAAAATAGAGAGAGAAGAAGAGAGAGCAACAAACTAAGAGATTCCTCTTGTAAGCCAAGATGATCGACTGGTGTAAATTCCTCAAGTAGTGAAATTCTTTGCAACTTAGTGGACGTAGACAATTTGTCGAACCACGTAAATCTGTATGTTTCTCGTTGTTACTATTTTCTAGTGTGAATTTTCTCGTTCTATTTTTTCGCTTCGTCAATTGTCGTTCTCCTATTTTATTCTATATATATACCACAACAACTGGTATATGCCCCCAACTTATGGGAAATTGCTTAAATTTGTATGAGCAAGTCCACGAAAGGTCGCCTAACCTATCGGTTTCCTCTAGAACACAATCCTAGCCATTGAATCTCTATCAATCAGACCTGGATGGCTTGCATGGAACAAAGATGTGAGATTTTTAAAGAGATCTCACCATTGTGATAGGTGCAATCGCATTTTCTTTATCTGTCCAAACAGTCAAAGGCTGAATCACGCACCGACACACCTCATAAAACATGCATGAAACAATGGAATGAACAAGTGAGGGCAGGAGGTATATGAGTGCCAGAGTCGTCGATGAAGAGGGGAGCTTCAGGAGCTCAGTGTTAAAGCGATGAGAGAGAACCGAGTGATTGTTTTGGGTCCGTGTGAGATGAGCAGAAAGCCAACAAAGAGGAGCGCCAAAGCCTGAAGGTTCATCAAAACGATATGGGGGACAATGAGGCTGCGGCGATAACAGGAGGTGGCGTGCAAGGTGTTCGATCCCTAGGGCATCAAGTGAAAGGGAGGTGGCTCTCTAGGGCCTACGTGTGAAACAATTCCACTGTAAGAGATTTAAAATTTTTAATATATTATATATATATTTATATTTTTTTAAATTTTTGTGCTTTGATTTGCACTTTACTGGCTCATACACAAAACCCCATGAATATGGGTGTTCTCCTTAAGTAAAATTGACATTTCGAACACGCTCGAGCACTCTGCATTGTCATTAAGAGGTCTTCTGAAAAACATCATCGACGATCAAACCAACTTACGCTTGAATTACGCGTGATGTAACTAATGGAATCTTTTGGTCCAATTTGAGTCGTCCGACAAGCATAATGTCATTCGACCTTCGCCTAAGCAACAACCAAAGTCTAGTAAAACTATCTCGGCAGTGTGCCTGTCAACACATGCCAAACGGTCTTAACAATCGACGTATAAAACTATTGAAAAATAGGTTTGCATGAAATATAGTCATAGGTGTGGAAAGTTGGTATTGGTCTTGATTTCGTGCTCAGGGCATGTACCCGGAGCTCCGATTGGATGTCTTTGACAACGAAAGCTAAACATAGTCTTGTACTTAAAACAAATAATCTGCTTATGTGACATCGAAAATTGATGCCAAAAAACACAACCAGACACTAACACAACCACAACACCACTATCATCACTTCCGAAGATCAACACATCCACAATACTACCACCACCACCTCCACACACCAACACATCTACACACACACCACCACCACACAACACCACCTCCACACACCAACACATCCACCAACAAAAACATAAACACAACCACACACCAACCACCACCTCCATACACCCACCACCCTACATCACCACCTCCATACACCAACACAAACACAACTGCACTCCAACCACCACCTCCACAAACCAACCACCATACACCACCACCTCCACATCCGCACACAAACACATCCACCAATACAAACATATCCACACACTAACACCTCCACACACCAACACATCCACACCACTGTCAACACAAATGCATTCGTACACCAACACCTCCACACACAACACCACTACCACCGCCTCCACAAACGAACAATGCAACACACCAACACATCGCCAAAATCACTGTCATCACCTCCACACATTATCATATGACTCATATATGTTCCAAGTAATCATTTATATTTCCAAATCACTGCATGTGCAATCAACATCACCACATATATTTGACCAACAAAAAGAACATAATAGCATAAACAGAAACTATAATCAAATATCAATCGAAAAGCATCTTCTGATTCCCAGTCAACACCGCCACATATTTTTCAGCTAACATCAAGAACATAAAAGAGCAAGCAGAAAATTGAAATCCAGCATCAACCAAAAACCATCACCTATTTCCAAGTCATTGCACATGAAATACCCAAAAATCCCAAATCCGACATCAACCAAAGCCATCACCTATTTCCAAGTCATTGCACATGAAATACCCAAAAATCCTAAAATCTGACATCAAACAAAACCATCAAAGGATAAGAGAACAGAGAACCCATGAAATTTTTTAGCACATAAGCATTTGCAAAATAAAAAACTGAGGCAAGGCAAATGAAAAAAAATAATCACATGAAAAGGATCCACCACACATAGAGTGGATCAAATGATTCAAATAGAGACGAAAAGCAAAGGGAGGAGAACACACCACAACAGTTAATCCAGAGAAACGAGAGAGAAAGACGCAACACTGTATTAGTAATATTCAAGAGAGAGGGGGCAGTTAAGACAAGAATCATGAAGGAGGCAGCCCCGTGAGGATCGCAAGAGAAAGGGACATTAAGGAAAGACTCGCAAGAGAGAAAGAGAGAACGGGGTAGCGTGAGGGTAGCCTTGTCACGACATAATGAAGGAATGCAAGCTACTGGGTCGAACCTATAGTCCCATTTCCTCCCAATTAATCCCGAGAAGCAGTTGTGCCGCACTTTTCGGTTGACTGACCTAGCATTCCGAGGTCGCGTCACGACAAATAATCCACTCATGACGGGGTCTTACTCTTTTCTTCGATTGAAGAAGTCAACTTCAAGGATTTAAAAAGTTTTAAAAAAACTGGCAACGATTGCATAAAAATAGTAAATGGGGTATAACGATTGTATAATTGTAGTGACTACCAGTTTGGTCAATGACAATTCATGGTGATCCATGGTTTCAACCTTTCACCAAGAGTGTGGACTTAAGTTTTAGCCTCCTCCGTCACACTAAAAATAGAGTTCTAATTAAAAGAATTTTGTGGAGATATTTTGGTAAATTTAGTAAATATCTCAAAGCATTTCACTCGACAATTTATGTCAATTTCTTTGACCATAGATTATTTTTAGTATTCAGATACCGTAACTATTTCAAAATTAAATTATCAGAGATTTATTGAATTCTTCGTAAAGTCTCTAGATTCAATTCTAAGCATGGCATATTAGAGTTCGTTCAACACTTTAATTAATTTTTTGAAGCATTGAATTACACTTCAAGTGCATATTTTGGACTCAATTGGATTCCGATTAGACCACTTTTAATGTCACTATAATCATGTCATTTAATCATTCATTCCAACCATAAGTTTCTTAAAATATGTTGATAAAAGATCCTGAATTTATTTTTGAAAACTTTCCACTCGAGAATTCTGTCAAAATCTGTGTTTTATTAAATGAATTTTCTCAAGATATATATCATTGTGATTATTTAGTTAAAAAGATTATAAATAAATCTTGATCCAATATATGGTTTCTTTGGAGTCATTGAAGCAAAAATTTGCATGAATTTATGTTGCTAAAACTTTGAACTAGAATCTTATTCAAATTTTGCCTCTGATGTAAGACATGTTTATAGTAAAATATACATAAAACATATTGACACTCCCTCTTCTTCTGGTAAAATTATTGCGTAGAGATGTGTGTAATGGGCCAATAAAAACTCCTCCATTACAAAAAGTGTATGTCAGCGGGACAACTTTTATTTTTTATTTTTTTGAAAAAAAAAAATTCATTGGACGGTGCAAGCGAGATAAATGCGCCGTCCGCACGTAATAATCCCTCCTTCTGAGAGGTTTTTCAGTCTCTTCTATTAATTCCAATTGTAATTGCATGGAATTTCATTGATTCAGATTTTTCAATAGTAGAATTTAATTAATTCAATATTTTAAATTTATATTTCAACTTAATTTTTTGAATTTAGTTGTTGTTATCACTTCCTTGATGCATTA
Source organism: Phalaenopsis aphrodite (assembly GCA_003013225.1). Taxonomy (NCBI): domain Eukaryota; kingdom Viridiplantae; phylum Streptophyta; class Magnoliopsida; order Asparagales; family Orchidaceae; genus Phalaenopsis; species Phalaenopsis aphrodite. The sequence goes on from NEWO01000080.1 coordinate 1,279,633, forward strand.
GCGATCTGAACTCTATATATAAAATAAATAATTATTATTTATCTATTCTCTCTTATTATTTATAATTACTTATATATCAATTTTTGCACTTACAAAATAATTTTATTTTGCTCTTTATTTTAAAACGTGCTTCAAAAATTCAAATAATTCCCTTGTCTTTAGAATCAAAGGTGTGACATCATGCTACTTTTTTGTTCCTATTCATAAGAGTTTAAATGGATACTTATTAAGCCTGTAACTAACTATGGCGGGTAGCTAAGAGATAAGTATTTCATAGTATAAGAAATTAAATGATACAGTACTTAGTGTGACCAATATCTTCAAAGAGTCCACTATCGCCTTTTAACTATTGAAGCAACGAAGTCCGTCAACGCCGACAGATTAGTAGCTGTGAGGATGGTGACAAAAGACTTTTATTCTTCCCATGACAGTAACGGTTCTAGAAGGAGAACTTAACAATAAATCAATGACTCAAGGACGATCCGTCACAATTTCTATTATTTCTAATATCATATTTATTTTGTTAAAGTGGCTGAGGAAACTATTTCTCATCTGTATTTCAAATGCACTTTTGTTAGAAAGGTGTAGAACTCTCTTGAGCTGGGCTGTAATGCTGATGTTCATGGTTGGAATGATCTAAATTAATGTGTGTTTGCTTGGAATCATGAGAAGGGGGTTAATCATATGACTAATCTGATTCAATATATTTCCTTATGGTTGTTATGGATGGATAGAAATTCCATGATAGTTGATAACTTTGGGATCAGAGTGAAAAGTGTGATTGCTAATATCATCTATTATATACATAAAATTGAGAAGTGTGGTAATGTTACCACTAATTTCTTTGCTTGGATGGATTATTTTAATACCTCTCATAATGGGTGTGGTCAGACATTGACGAGCTCAATGGTTCAAATGGTGGGGTGCAGGAAGCCTGATTTTCCTTGTATTAAAATCATTACCGATGATAGTTGGAAATGCTAATAATGTAGGAGTTGGTGGTGTTTTCAGAGATAATATTGTGAATTGTTTATGCTTCTTTACCTCCTCTTGTGTTGCTATTGGTGCTTTAGAAGGCAAAGCCTGGGCTGTTCTCTTAGCCATCAAAATTGTTGTTAATTTTAGTTAGAATTATTTGCATGTTGAATTAGACTCTTTGGACTTAAAGAACATTTTGTAGGGTGCTAAACCTCCTGAGTGGAATAGTTTGATTTGTGTTAAACAAATATTTGCTTTTGTCAAGAATATTAATGTTTTGTGGAGTTTTATATATAGAAAAGGCAGCCACCCTGCCAATTGGCTTGCTAGAAATGACTCCAAAGTTGATAGATTTGTGGTGGATGTGGTTCCTCCTACTCCACTCAAGCTGCTGCTTCATGGGGACAATTTGGACATTCCCTACAGCAGATGCACTTCTTCTTAATTTTCTTTTAGGGTTCTGCTGGTATACTTGTATATTAGAGATTATTTTGCATTGGGTTGTATTAGGGAGAGAATCCATAGATTTAACAATTTGTGTTTGTTGTCTTTTATGATGGGTTTTAGTAGGATTCACTCCCTACTATTTTAACTAATTTTGTTGGCAACAATAAAATTTCCTATGGGTTTCCTGTGATATATATATATGCTCATCAAAAGGTGGTTGGAGACCAATCACTATAGTGTGCTTGTTAATGGCAAGGCTTATGGTTCCTTTCCTGCCTTCAGGGGTATTAAGCAGGGGGGTCCTCTCTCCCCAACTATTTTCATGCTTGCATTTGATTATTTATCTCGGCTTATCAATCGAGCACAAATCCAACACCCGCACATACAATACTCTCACAAGTCTAAGATCTTAGCTAGCCACCTAGCTTATGCTGATGATGTTATTATCTTCTCTAATGCAAGTAAAAAACTCTGTTAAGGGCATAATAAATATCTTAGAGGAATTTCAGAATTCTTCTGGCCTTCTTTTCCACAGATCTAAATGCTCTATATACTTTGGCAAATATGTTTCCAATCACATTGAAAATTGGGCCATTGATTACACTTGTTATAAAAGTACTAAGCTTCCTAGTAAATATCTTGGGGTGAATATTCTTAGGGGCAGGAGAAAGCAAAATCAATTGGATGAGGGGGAGGATAATGGAGAAACATTTTTTTATCAAATGGTGGTCGGCTCTCCTTGCTTGAAAGTGTACTTTGCAGTTTTCCTCTTTATGTTTTGCGCTGAATTGTTTCTGTTATGCTCGGCCTTTTTGTTCTCAAGCCTCATGTTTGTGGTGGGAAGGTTGGTTTCTTCTATCTGGATTTTTGTTCTGTTACAGATTCTATTATGTCCTCTTTTTTGGAATGGACTTCTTTTGCAGCTAATATTATTAAATGACATACTTAATTGCCACCTCACTTGATATATTGTTTTGCAAACCCAGACTCAATGGAGAGATTTTGCAAGTGTTATGAGAACCATATATGGATCAGGTTTATTCTCACACTATTTGCCTCAAACCTTCCACCGCAGATCTACATGGCTGTTACATATTGCCTCTTATGGGTCAAACTCTAGCTGCTTTGAACCAAGATATTTTGGCTTTACAACTTTCACAATTAATTTTACAATGTTTTTATACGTTCCTTTGGGTATTTTTTCTTGGATTGGTATACTTTCTATCGCGATACTTATCTTTATAGAGATGTTATACCTTTTAGCCTACTCTTTCTTTGTTTCTTTGTATGGAGTTGTACTGCGGAAGGAAGAACCCCTAGGACGCTATGTATTTCTTTTTGTTTTTAGTGGGGATCCTCTTTCTCTCCCTGTTTTTTAACTTCATTTTCTATCAACGTGTAGGGAGCCACGAGCTGCTCTTCCTTATATATATATATATATATATATAGGGGATATACAATTATAAGAATTGGGGATATACAATTATATAATATATCCCCAGTAAACGTAAGTACAACAGGGTGACAACGACTTTATATATGCTTAAAAATACAAGTATTTAATATTTTTGCTAGAAGATTTAATTCCTCAGCAACGACACCAAAAACTTAATAACGGTTATAAATTCGATAAAAATGTATATATAAAATATTCAATAATGGTAAAGTCACACTTATCAATGCAAATATATGTATTGCTCAAGTAATATATGGCTCTAATGGAGTCATAAATATCGATCACATAGGGAGTAATATTAGAACTACGAACTAAAATTTTAGAAAATCAATACTTAATCACAACAATGTAATTCAAATTGCTTATCTCACTAATAGACAATTTAAATAAATATGTAATTTTGAAAACTCTTAAATAACTAATTATACTAATAAAGTTTCTAATGTGATATTCAATATATAAGAAAGCATTTTTATCATCGTCAAGAAATTATAGTGAATGGATAAAGTGAATCAGTTCAAATTGTATTGTGTCAAATAGGATCATACATATTCTTTACCCTTTGGTCTAGGCATAAAGAACATTAACTAATCTTATGCTTGTTTACTGAATCTGCGGCTAGGTTGGGAGGATACCAGCTCTCACTTTGGAGCTCTCACGTTCCCCTCGCCTGAGGGCTAACATCTACACTTCAACATCTAAACGATAGGACCGAATTGTGAATTTTAGTCTGTCACTCTAAAATCTCCAATTCTATGCCCGATAATTTTATTTCCCTATTTATTTGCACCCAACTTCCAAGAGCTTTGACCTCCCTAAATATTGGTTGTAATCTTCACTTTAGTTGTAAAACTCAACATATTTTAACAAATCAATTGACCAGATTGAAAGTAAATTAAGATCGAAGTGAAAAGATCATCACAACTTCTTTAACATTTTCATGGCTCAACCAATTCAAATCACCATTTCACAAATCTTAAGACAAGGAGAAAGACAGAGAAAACTACTCAAAACTCATGTGGAAGACACAACAAAACTCAGAATTTATATATAAAAGCAAAGTCATACAAACTACAACAAATAACTAACACTTATCTCTAATTCCTCTCTAAGCAAACTCCTCAAAATTCCTTTGAATCTCTTCATTTATTTACAACACACAGAATTCTTCTTCGAAGCGGCAAAGAGGAAGAAATTTTTTACTTTCCCTCCACTCTTACAATCTTTCGAAGAATTTCTCACAATCTAACTCTCTACACACTATTGGAACCTCTCTAACACCTGCAACTCTCTCCTCCAGGGCCTCCAGTGCCTCCAATTTTTTGCCAAAATCTTCTTTTAAAGATATGGAAGAGTTTTCCCAAGAGTTGCCTAAGCATCCCTAAAAAACTTGTCCACATTCAATGCACCTTTTGAATTAACCGCATATCTCGCTGTTGGCGGGCTCGAGGGCATTGTTGGTGGGCCTTCTAAATTAATTGATATGAGTCTCAGAAAAATCTTGTCGTCGGCGCCCTAGTTCAAATCTTCACATTTTGGTCATTTTCGCTCCAAATTCGCTTTTTTTTGCATCTTTTTGCTCCAATGACCATTATTCCTTATACCTGCAATAAAATATCAAGAACACATTTCTTTAAAGTGCAATATCATCAAAAACAGTGTAAAATAGGTATGAAAATCTCAATATATTTTCCTTTGGTCACAGGGTTATTTTAGTCTATGCATAAATATAGTCCAAGGGCTCACGGGTGTCCGACCGAAGAGACCTGGCTGCTATTAGGTCGGGCTATTAGTTTGTTGAGCTGCCATTAGGCCGGATGATCTTGGTTGGGTATAATTAGACTGAGTGGCCATCATACAGGGGGCTCGTTGGGCTAGGCGGCCAATTGCTAAGGACTAATACCAACTGTTGTAAAACCAAATAATTTGCCTTGCTCACCCGACCTGACGAGAGTAGAGGGCGTTGGGGCCATCCGCTTGAGTGTGATCAAGTAGATTCTGTGGGAGATGTAGTTAGGATTTTTGATGTCCTAGCTATTACTCCTTGATTTGCTCCCTAACCAGGCATTTGTGTGATCTTTTTGTGTTTACTAAGTCTGAACTTGCTCATTAGTATATTAGGTCGGTCTTATTGTTGGGAGTCATGCCCAACTGGAAGGAGCTGTTATGATTTATACTAACACCTTTTATGCAGGTTTTATTAAGCTATTCTCTTACCAAACACGGTTTGATATACGCTTGTATGATATAATCCGTGCTAAACCTTTGTGTTACACGTTGAGTGAGCCTTTTTTTTACTATTGTATGTACTTTTTTAGAGTCTTTATGAACTATGTATCATAAATAATATACGGGAATGAGTTTTAAGGTACTTGACGCACCAAAGGAGCAGCTTGTGTATTTTACCTTAATTATATATTTCATATATAACATTAGGACTAGACTTGGCTATGCGAAGCTTGATCGCCTTTTTGTTTTTCTAGAAAATGTTGTCGACCCAACGACACCCGACCTTTTATTATTTATATACATGGCTTGATTTACTTGATGGTGTGTAATAACTTGTTCCCGCCCCTTTTGATTATAATTTATGTAGGATGCTCATGCAAAGTGTAATTTAAGCTTTTTAAGGACCTAAAATTTCTCTTTTCAAAATCCTAATAGTTAGAGATTAAGACTAATTAATATTTAGGATTGAAATATTTCAACTACTTAAAAACAACACTTTACTTTTCTGCATGGCCTTTGGGCCAATTTTAAAATGATTTTTAAAGCATAACAATATCCCAATTCATATTTAATAGAGCCTCCATGCTCAAGTCTTGTTTAGTCAATTGCATTATATCAAATGTTCCGAGGAGAATCCCACATGCTTCTTCACCCAACTAGCCAACCGTAAGTTTTTATTATTATGTGGTTTTCTAGCACACTTAGTGTGTTAGAGGCTTCCCCAATTGAGATTAAAAGTAAGTCCTTTGTGAGAGTATTTTCAGGTTTATAGTTTGACCTCTCTTTTCTCTTCTTTCTGGTGGTGTCCTTGTCATTTATGTGACAGATATAATTCTCACCTCTATGAGCTCTACTTTTATAGGATCTCAAAACTTAGAGTTTCCTTCTTTTGACGTTAGGGCTACCGAAGTTTCCTTAGACGATGAAATTCATGGATTGTTCATTATTTATTTCATCAAATTTTCTCTCTCCTAACTTTTTTTTATTTTCTTTTCTTAAGAGATTTGGAGCTTAGTTATTGTTGGATTTATTATGTTGATCATAGGTGCACATGAATTTTGCAAAGCTCAATTCTTATATCCTCCCATGAACGCAGGCATAAATTTTGGTGTTTTATTATTATTATTAGAATTGCTGGCGTATTTGAACATTTTTGCATTTGATATATTCTTCATCATAAACATTTATACCTTGTTGTTTTCATGACATAAATTGGCCGTATTATTTTCTTGAAAGCTATAATAAAATGTCAGTTTGATCAATTTCGCTCGTTAGGTCATAGTAATATTGCATTTTAATTAATTCAATATAGCACACCAAAAAATTATTCAAATAATGAAAAAAAATATTTACACTACACTCAACTAAATTATCTTAAAAATAAATATATTTAAAATATATGAACTTCATGCTAAAAAAACATTTAAGGACAAATTTCTCTAATTATATAGCTAAAAGCCTTGGACCTTCTATGATTTTTTACTGAATATATATATTTTAGTTTAGAACAAATATCATTCTATCCTGATAGAGATTATATAAATTTATCTAACTAAAATATGAATATATCTTCCAAATTTAACAAAACATAAAACATAAAACTGAAGAAAGAACTATTTAATTAATTCCCATAATCGTATCTAAAACAAACCAGCAATCCCTCTATTCCTCTCTCATGCTGCTCTCCCAAGCATTCCAGGATCATGTTGTTGCTCCAACTCCGAGAAAATCAATAAAAGTTGGTGAAGAAGAAGCTACAGAAGCCGCCATAAGGCCGCTGCCTCCTCCTTCTCTATTAACCCGATCAACCAGGTCAGTACTTGCTCCTCCCTCTCCTGATGATGATAAAGCTGTCATCTCGATCAAGTTAGAAACTTGATGACAGTAAAAGCTGTGCAAGGCTTCATTACGATCTCCTTGCGCTTCAGAAGTCCTCGGAATGATGTTTTTTGTCTTGTCTTCGTGGCTGAGGTTTTGGCCTGCAAAGCCTTGCGTGAGCTTCTAAAATTAATGATGAGTTTCCAGTAATTAATTAATGGAAGTGGCAAAGGAACTTTTGGGCAACAGGAGACAGCTTCTGTCCAAGCTATTTGTGCATTTAGGATGTCCTTCGATAGAGTAGGACGAGTTAAGATCTTGTTAAATTAGGGTCATGAAACTGTTTTTTTTTTCTTTCTTTTCTTTGCAATGTTTGGATGGCATTAGGTTAAAAACTAGGTTTTATTAAGGTTGATTGGCTATTTTTAGTAAGTAAAGATATATATAAATTTTTAATTATGTTTTTAATTTTATAAAAAAACAGCATCATATTTTTAATCACACCAACAATATTAAATATTGTTTTTGTTAAAACTTGGTATGATTTAGTAACAAAACCTAAGTATTTAGTTTGATTTCAAAAATAATAATAATAATTACATAAATTTCTAAGAGTATGTTTGGTTTTCCATGCCTGAAACCATTCAAATACATACACACGTAAGAGAGATCTCACTAGTAGGGTTTATCAAGCCGATGTTGTAGATGGAAAGATGCACTTCATGAAAGTCAGAGATAGAAAAAATGATAAAAAAAATGAATGGATTAACTTCTTTTATCAAATGAATCTAAATATTAATAAATAAATTTCAAAATAAATATCAAATAATTTTTTTTGTTTAATTCTATGCATATTATATTCATTTTAAGATAAATCAACAATTTAAGAAAATAATTAATCAGCTAAATTTTGGATTAAAGTTTTCTGACCCAATCTTTCCTAAAAAAACAATCACTAATGAAAAACCCAACAAAAAGAAACAAACAAAATCAGTGGCGTCATAGAACTAATGGTAGAAAAGCCAGTATTGCACTATTGCTAGAAAAAGAACAGCAAGAAAAAAGTAAAACATACCAGAAGAGAAATCGAAGGGCCTTTCTTCTGTATAGCTTCCAAAGTGGCTTAAAAGACTGTTATTTTCACCATTTGGAAAGAGATGAAAAGAAGAAGAGCTGTAATCAACATTGGAAGAAGAGAAGAAGGGATGATTAGGAGTAATTTCTTCGAGTCTTCTATCCATGGCTTGGCTTAGCTTCCTCCTCCTATAAGCGTTGGACTGCTCTCTGTACTTCCTTGCCATGATAACATGCCAGTGGTTCTTCACAGCATTATCAGTTCTACCAGGAAATAGCCTTGCAATCATAGCCCATTTGTTGCCATAGAGTCTATGAGCAGCCATGAGCTTCTCCTCCTCTACTTCAGTGAAAGCACTTCTATTTATCGTTGGATCTAGTTGGTTGAACCATCTCAACCTACAGCTCTTACCTTTATAAAAGAAAAAAAAAACAAGAAAATGAAGAGAAGGGTTACATTGTAATAACTGTGTTTAATGTCATTTAAATTGTTTACCTGATCTGCCGTTTAGTTTTTCTGCTATGAGATTCCAGTTCTGAGGGCCATAGATTGAAACCAGGGCTTTGAGCTTGGAGTCTTCTTCTGGTCTCCAGTGGCCTCTTGCGCAGAGATTGGACTGCCCTAAGCTTTCATTTATGTTCTCCTCTTCTGCATCTGCTCTGCTGAGATTTTCTTCAAGCACTTCATTTGTCTCTGAGGTACCCATAAAGGGAAACAAATGGTGGGTTGAGAGAGAGCAAGATGGACTGATGGGAAGGGAGACCATTTTTGAAAAGAAAGATTTTGAAGAGGAAGAAGAGGGAGAATTCGCTTCTTCTTCTTGTGCTTCAGCTTCAACATAACTGTTTTCCATGCCATGATCTGTGGAACTAAAGTGCAGTGGAGCCATTCCTATAAAGAGAAATGAGAAAATTTGTGCTGAGGGATGGTAATGGGAAGTGAAAGGGAGAGTTAGTTTTACCCTCACGGAAACCTATAGAAATCTTATTCTCTTACCCATTCACTTGTAAGGGCCTATTTGGGGTAGTTTATAAGTGCAGACGATATTTTCAAAATATCATCTCATTATTTAGAAAATATGTTTTGATAATTTATCCGAAAATGTGATTGAGTTTTTATATTAAACACAAGTTGACAGATTTCATGATAAACTGTTTATCTAAATAAGCACAAGATGCCTCAAATACACGAGAAATTTAAATTCTCATCCTCTCTATACACGTGTGTGGCGTCCATTAACATGTGCGAGCGCTCCCCCACATCACAAATCTTATTTCGGGGAAAATAATATTGCTCAGTCGCGTTCAATCGTTCTCTTTCTCTCTCCATTTTGTCAAAAGTACCGCATTGATCAGTGTCGGCTAGCAAGAGCACTGAAGACTGAAGAGGCCCAACAGCACCTTTCTTTTCAATGGACTTGGAGGAGGGAGGAAATTGGCCTTCTACTGTTCAACTACCGTAAGCATATCAAAATTAATGTTCGTCACAATTGAGCAGGGAAAAATTTTGTGCACGGACCTGTCATGACAATAAATGACTATTCTCTGTATAAGATTTTTAATAAAATATCATATTATTTTGATAAACTGTACATATGTTGGAGCATGCTTTAAATTTTGCTATATTTATGGTGTTCCTAATACAATATATGCGGTGGATAAATATGAAGGAAGGGGACGTGGTTATATGTATGCATGGATAATAGTGTTCAAATGTTAAGAAAAACAGATATTGATTGAGATTTAGTTATTATTTCACATATTTATATTTACATGTTAGAACAATTTTCTTGCTCGTTTGATGTCTGAGGGGGTGTAAATAAGTCGGGCTTGAGTGAGCGCAAGACTTATTTGTTTTAGGCTAGTTATTTTTATTATTATTTTTTTTTTTGTGTTTGATTCATGTTTGAGATAGCTCATAAAAAAATTTGTTTGTGTTCGGCTTGATACAAGCTTGAATGTTTGAATCATGTTCGGCTGGAATTAGAGCTAAATAGCTAGAAACTTCAAGCGGGCCACGCAACTATAGTGCTCAAAAGTGGGATTTCCTTGCATTTAAGCAACTTTAAGGATGTAAGAAAACCTTTCCCGCCAAGTGGAACTAAAGTGTGAAAAAAATGAATAAATGAGAGTCTCTCCCACCGAAGTGAAACCCGCACCTAATATTTTTTTTTTCCAAAATAAACATTAAAGAAAGAGTGGGTACGTGAGATGTGAATATATATATATATATATATATATATATATATATATATATATATATATATATATATATATATATATATAGCATTTGCATACGTATCACCCAATTTTGTATGTATTTACATATCTCAATGCCTAATTTTTTTTCATCTACATGCATGCCACACTACATGAAAAAGTGCTAAATCTGAAGACAAAACAGAGAACATCAATTTCACCGTAAAAAAATGTTATTTTTCTGACGATCTAGCGATGATTTATGATATATGTTATTTGAGATGACATAACTACATGACATACCGTCGCTTATAAACATTAATATTTTTCCGATGTTTTTAATTTTTACTGACACATTATACCATCAATTATAATCAAATATTAATCGACAACCAAATTTCGTCAGTTACCAACACATTTTTTAATAAACGATGAGAATTTTTTTCAGTAATAGCTTTAGCAACTGACGAACTGAAAGTTGTTTATAAGTCGTCTTCCCCCTCGCCTACATTATTCCTCTCTACCTGAAGCGCTCACTTACATTGCTTCTCTTTCTGAAACCCTCACTTGTCCCGCCACCCCCTCTCTGTTTCATCCAAAACCAATGGCTTAGTATAGTCACAATAGAAGCTAGCTAGGAACACAACAATGGATCATGGCTTACAGTGACTAGAAACTTCTCATTTTCTCGTCCTTCTGCTCTTCGCCTACCCGAAACAATCGAGGAAGGTAACTTCTCATCTTCATTTTTCTTTTTATTTTCATTTATTTTGAAGAATGTGTTTAGGGTTTAGCGTTTAGCAACTAGAAGGAGATTTGACCTAATATTTTCCTATTTCAGTTGGATTACAACAGGGATCGACTTTAAGCCCATGTGTTTTTGCTTTAGTTATGGATGCTCTTACTAGACATTTACAAGACGATGTATCTTGGTGTATGCTTTTTGTAGTGATATCCTCATGTGGATACGACCAGAGAAAGAGTTTAGGAAAAACTTAAATTATGAAGGTTGACATTGGATTCTAAAGGCTTTCTTTTGAGTAAATCTAGAACCGAATACATTAAATGAAAGTTTAGTAGTAGTAGAGTTGTAACTACAGGTGATCAAAATCATTAAAAGGTGTGTCGTTTTCGATATCTTGGGTCTCTAGTTCAAAGTGATGGAGATATAGATGAGGATGCAATTAGTGGATTTTATGTTGGTTGGTTGAAGTGGAAGAATACATCCAACCTATTGTGTGAAAAAAAAAGTACCGCTACAACATAGAGTGTTGGTTTTTAAAAGAGAAACATAAAACAAATTTAAGAGTTGCTGAGATGAGAATGCTTAGATGGACGAGTGGCTTGACACATATAGACAAAATGCAAAATGAATATATTCATTATAGGGGTTGTGTAGCTCTAGTGGCAGAGAAGATTGTAGAGTCGTTTTAGATGGATTTGTCACTTTAAACGTCGTTCCTTTGATGATTCGGTTAGAAGAGTATAAGTTTTAGATTTGGCTTATGTTAAGAAAGACATAGATAGACCTAAAAAGACTTGGGCATATTGTATAAAAAAATGATCTTAATGTATTAGAATTAAATAAAAATGTGACACTCAATAGAACACAACGAAGAAAAAAAGATTCTTGTAGGTGACCCCACTTAGTGGGATAAAGGCTTTTTTGTTGTTGTAGTTGTTGTAAAAGATAAATGTGTAATGAATATATCAATAGATAGAGCTGGTATAGCTCCAGTGGTAGAAAAAAATTAGACAGTCAAAGGTTTTACATTTTAATACCACTAAATTCCTATGTATCTATATGCTAACACCTAAATTTTGCATTGTAATACAACTATTCTTGTACATGTAAACTTGTATGTTTAAAAAAAGGAAAGAAAGAAATGTTAGTTGTTAGATATGTAATTACAAAAAAAGTGAGAGTAGAATTTCCTATCTTCAGTTAAGGCTTAAGCCAATAAATGATCTATGTTGTATCGGATCGAAATTTAGTATGATCGATCCATAACTTGATTTCGCACATTGGGTAAGTCTTTGAATTTAGGGCTTAGCTTTTTTAAAATTTAAGTTATACATGTACGAAACTTAAGACATTTATAGTATATGATATACATGTATTACGTAGTGTATGTCTATAAATTTAGCTAAAATAATGACAATCTCTTGAAAATTTATTTTTGACCGAAATTCTTTTGAATCGACCTTTGGTCGGATCGAAAATGGATCGTTTAACATCATATTTATGCTATGTATGTCGAAGATTGTTAAATCCATTAAGACTTCTATTTCTAATATTGTCTGCAACTGTAGCTACTCCAGCCACCCTTTCACGAACATATTTGTTTTGTATTTTGTTTCCAACTATAAAGCTCTTTATATAACTAATTATTTTCGTCGCTGCAATCACTTACGGGATTAATTGCACAATGCAAAATATTTTCTTAAAAGAAGATATTTCATGTGATGTAAATAATATTCAATGTTTCTTACTTCGGGAAGTCTAATTTCCATTTTCAAAATGAAAATTCACTTTAAAATCTAATTTGTGTATTCCAAAATAAAAATTCACTTTGAAATCTAATTTTCATTAGTGCAATTCTCATTTTGGCATTGCAGATGAGATTTCAAAGTGAATTTTGATTTTTGAGCTCACTTTCCATTTTCTGAATAAAATTAGAATTCAGATTGGAGGATGCAATGAAAACTCTTACATTGAAACCTTTTTCAAGAACATATTTTGAGGTGTACAATTAATCAAATATGGGGTTTTCAAAGATAAGAATGCTTAGACTATTGATTAGCTTTTCACTTAAAAAATGAAATGAGAAAGAAATAAATTAATGTAAGGTTTGGTGCTATGATGTTTGATCTGAAAAATAAGAAAAAAATTAGACAATATATCGATTTTTAACAACCCTCACAGTCTCAAATAGGGAGTTAATATTCTGAATTTGAGCTTAACTGCGGTTTACACGAAAGAAATTGGATTCAAAATTTCAGGCTTAAACTTTGATCGTTGATTGTGACATGCTCTTTGTCCGAGTCAACAATAAAATCTTTCAATTTTCAACCGACTGTGATTGTTCGAGCTATATAAAATGCTCATTACTTTTACAATGTGTTCATTATTGTCATATTTGATCAACTTTGGTTACAACTTTGCCATTCGTTCTATTATTATACAAGTTAGATCGTTTAACATTTTAGTAAATTTAGTTCTGTCAAAGACTATTAATCGGTCAAACATTAATTTATAATTCATTAAGACTTCTCCCTCTAATATTATATACCACTCCAACTACACTAGCCCTTGCACAAATATATTTGTATCATATTTTGTCTCCAAGTGAATCGTCATCATCTCCATAACTTTTAAATAGATTACTTTTACCTCTTTTAATAAATTCTGAGAAGGAAATGTCTCATGTGGCATAAGAGTGCTCACTTTATCATCCAATAAGAAATCTAATTTTCATTCTCAAAATGAAAAGTCACTTCGAACATTATATTCGTGACATTTTCTGAACCTAATGTTTGAAGTGAATTTTTTTTTTTTTCATGCTTTAATAATATGACCAACTTATAATAAAATTGAGACAAAAATTACATATTTGTGATAGATTTGCAATTGAAGTCGTCACAACTTGGCCATGAATTAGATGGTATGTAATGACGGCTTTGTTAGGTCATCAATTTGCCATTTTATCTAAAATTTGCCACAAAAAAATTATGTTTCAAATTCTATGCAACGCTCTATAAATTGAGACGTAGTATTCAAATTACATGCAATGCTCTAAATTCACAGCCATATAGCTAAGCCGTCCGCAGCCTACTTGTTGTGGGCCCGGCTTTTTTCCGCAATGGCACGGGTCAAACCCTTACTAAACCTCGAACAAGAGCGGCTCATAGGAGAGGTTATTACGTCCTAGCGACAACCGTGATACAGCGGAGAACGGCTCGGTAAAAAAAGAAAAAGACGCGAGCAATTATTAGATGAGGGAAACAGTAAGCAAGAAAATATGGATTATCCTCTCACAGTTTATTGGAGAAATACATTTTATAAAAACCTCTGCAATAAGAATATTAACGATCCGACTTTCACCTGCATGGGTTGGATCAAAATCAATTCAAAAAAATTCGATCTAAAATTTTTACTCGTAACTTAGTTCAAAATGAACTTGAAATAAACTTTAATCCAAAACTTTAGCTCCTAACTCGGCTCATCTATTTTGATCAGAGCTATAATTCATTTTAATTTTCAGAAAGTTAATAATCTCCTACTTAAATTCTCAGCCCTACTTTGCAAGACCATTTCTTGTTGTCAGCAGATCTTCGCTGAGTAATCAAATATTCCACAAGAATAAAATTGCGTCAGCTAATCTGACCAAAAAGCTTTATTAATGTATATAGGTTAACTAACTACGGAATATGTCCAAAAAGAAGAAAAAAAAACTAGGCCCCGTGGTGGAATTAATGAGGGCCCGTTTGGTGCAGCTCATTTGATGGTAAATTGTGAGTTTGTGTATTTTCACACTGCACCTATCAGCTTATTGTCAGTGATCTGACTTTTTCAGAAAAATAAACTTTGTCATAACTACCGCACCTAACTTATGAGCAGATTATTTTTAATCACTTTATCAGCAGATTATTCAATAAGTTACAGCAGCCCAAAATAGACCCTGAGATACGCATTCAAAAGTCTCTATTGTTAACTACTAATGTTCTAAAAAAAATCAATTTTAGGGTCTATTTAGAGCAGCTGTATCTTATTGAATAACCTGCCGATATGTTGATTAAAAATAATCTGCTCATAAGCTAAGTAGATATCACAATTTTTTATTTTTA
This sequence comes from Phalaenopsis aphrodite, assembly GCA_003013225.1. Classification (NCBI taxonomy): domain Eukaryota; kingdom Viridiplantae; phylum Streptophyta; class Magnoliopsida; order Asparagales; family Orchidaceae; genus Phalaenopsis; species Phalaenopsis aphrodite. The sequence goes on from NEWO01000080.1 coordinate 1,294,682, forward strand.
TGGAAATGCCAGACCGAAGCCAGAAAGCTGCCACAACACCCAGATAGGTGCGGTGTGAATGCTATTTGAAAATACACAAGCTCTCAAAACGCAGTTTATCCAAACAGACTAGGTGCGTTTTCAAAACGCCACCGCACTAAATAAACTGCCCTAAACAGGCCCTTAACTATTAATGTAGCCCAAAGGGAACTTTTTATATAAGAAAACGAGCGCCCAACTTAATTAAATTTTTTAATATGAGAAATTTTCATGATATTTTGGAAAGGGTTAAGACTCTCAACAAAGTTCTCTAACAAAAAGGCAAAGAGAATTTTTTTTAGAACCTGTAAATTGTGAGACATCAGAATTATCAAGAAAACAGTTAAGCCTCAGCTCATTTTTCCGTTTGTTAATGGCAAGGATATAAAAATAAAAGTTTTGGGGATAGATACGTAAATAGATAAAAATTGTGTGGTGATTACTTAAATCTACCTGCAATTATTTTATTGTATTTTTTGTTCCGGCCAGAAAATTGCTTGAATTTGAGGGAAGATCGGTTGCAGCAGGAGGCAAATTAATTTCCTGGATTGGGAACAGTTTTGTGCAGAATTGTACTCGCGTCGCAGGATAAAAATAATAATAAAAAAAAAATGACGCCGTTGCTTCGAACGAGGAAACATTTTCACTGATTATTTTTCCAACTTTTAATTAAAAAATAAATTCAATTAAAGGTTTTTATTCTTAAAATAAATTAATTAGTTTTTTTTTACAATAGAATAATGCATTTTTACAGTATAAATATATATATATATATATCATAAAAATAGGAAAAAAATTATGATCTATATGGCAACTACATAAAGACCACCATCTTTCATCCATTTTTAAATTTCTCTCTTAAATATCAACATTTATGATAAAAATCTAATTAGTATTTTTCATCTTTATCAAAATCTCAATTGTTAAATCATGACACCTATAAATACATTGAATCGGCGGTTCAAGAAGATTACATGGTGATTAATTTGTAAATATCAATGACTTGACTGATTTGTATGTCATTATCCCTTTTATTTTATGTAGAGACTCGAAAAGTAAGAAAATAAAATTGAAATCAAACAAGCCAAACATATAGTACAACGTCCATGTTAATATATCATATAGTACATATTAGTTTGAATCAAACATGCAAGCATACCATACCACCAAAGCTTTAATCTCACTGCGTGGGGTTGGCTACATGAATCCTTTTTCTCCATTGCTTTCTATTTAGTGCATATTTTCATTTGGTTCTAATGAATTAAGATTATTTTTTTATACAATAAGCCCAAGTCTTCCAAGGTTTACTTCTGTCTTTCTTAACATAAGGCGAATCTAAAACATCTACTCTCCTAAATGGATCAATAGACGATCAACGTTTAGTGTGACCAATCCATCAAAATTTAAGACGACGCTCTCTAATTTTGTCCGTCACTGTCACTAGAGCTTCACCAACCCTATCACGGAAATCAAGCATACAAACATATTGAAAAAAAAAAAAAAGAAAGCAAAGGCAAGCATCCCTAAGTCTATTGAAGTGAAATTTTATAAGTAACTAGAACATAAGAAAGAGGCCAAAATGATCAACAGCATGTTACATATGACAAATCGAAATGAACACATTTCTTCCCATTAAACCTACAGGATTTTTCTGATCATAGTTTGTCTCTGACCACCTGTGGGCAAATAAATGTTGAAAAGAAAGACCCAACTAAATTTATTCTTCAGTATGGGGGTCAGAATTGCTTGTTTAGTTCCGTCTCATTATTTCTGCGCATGTTCTTAATAAATATACAATCTGAACTGTTGCTCACATCTGAAACATTTAGAGTGTGCAGTTCTGCATTAATTGTTGGATGTTGATCTCCTTAGAACTAAGAAGAAATGAACTATAACTCATCCAGAAATACATATACATGCAAATGCCCATTTATTTATTTTGTGAAAGTTTACATATACATCTCTCAAAAATATTTACATACAAAAGGTCTATGTTATTTAGTTTCATGTATTTTTTTAGGTTTAATGTTATGTTTGAATTTTAAGTTTTATTTTGGTATACATTTTATGTATGGGAGTGTGAAAGTTGGTGTGTTAGATCTGTAAGTATATATATATGAATTAAGTGGTGTATATAGAATTGGGGCATTTAGATAAACACCAAATAGCTTTTATATATTTACATCTCTAAGGTTTAGGGTTACATATTCACATTACATGCCACTTAATTTAATATGGACAATATAATAATTGTGTAAATTATCATTATCTTGGTTTAATGTGCTTGTTCTAAAAAATATAGGTTGTCAATGGATATTCATACTATAAGAACTTAGGTATACAATAGATTGCATTTGAGTAGAAAATGACATACTTGTGAATTCTCTAAAGGTGTTAAGTTTTTCATGCTAGTGATATCTCAACTTCCTATTTATCTTTCAGATGTTAAGTATCAATGTCGATGTGTGAAACATAAGAATCGGGCATAGTTAACACTAGAAAATGATATTACATAAAAAGTGATTCGCTCGATTGCCAGACAAAATCACAAGATGAAAAAAGCTGAAAATAATTTCAAGCATACAAGCATGCAATAGAAACAAGGTAAATAAAACACCAAGTACAAAGAATAAAATAGGACGGTGTCACTGGGTTAACAGTGTATCCTAAAAACAGAGAAAAGCGACAAATTACCACAAAAGTACATGTCTGGTCCTAAATCTATATATCAATGTTTTCAAAATTAAGATATAAAACAAGAGAAAGCAACTCCTAGTTCCTGTCGCGTTGTTCTGACACCTTAGAACATGTGTTTGTAATTTATTTCTGATACAAAATTCTCCTAAGAACTCTAAAAAATGCATAGAAAAAGTAAGAAAAGATCTGACTACATGAAAACGAGGTTAGTAGAAAAAACTATCTACATGCAATGCAAGTGAGTCTTGTCTGGTGGGAGGAGCTTAGCAACACCTGCAAAAAAGAGTTAGGGCCTGTTTGGGGCATATTATAAGTGCGGCAGTGTTTTCAAAAACACTGCCTAACTGTTTGATTTGCGCATTTTTGAAAAAGTTGTCTCCCGCGTTTGGGTTTTTTACACTAAACACAGGTCTCGGGTCGACCCCCGCGGTCGACCTGCGGGCCGCTTTCAGGGTAAGCTACTTATCCTGAAAAGCACAAGCTGCCTCAAACAGACCCTTAGTCATAATCATTACTTACTCCTTCTTGTTACACGTTTATGTGTGTTTAGGCATGGCTCCCTGCAAGAAGACTGATCTAATATATTACTACACATATCTCAAAACTGATAAACATGCAAGCACACCAAAAGCACAAAAGGTGATATCTGGCTAGAGCAAACAAACCAGCAGAGAACTATAGACAGTGCATCAAAAAAAGACTACCTAGCATCCTTGTCTTTAGCTTAGCACATTATTCAACGTAGTGTCCTAACACGACATCTGAGTGAGTGCAGGGTTAAGTCAGAAGACTGACGAATGTTTTGGTAGGGTCACCATCCCTGGCCCCGTTCTAAGGATCCAAGGATTCTAAAACGCACCACTAGATGCAAGTTTTGGAAAAACTTAAGTGTTAAAAGACTAACCTCGCTTATGGTCTAAGTTATGGATGCAAAATAGTTTCAAAATATATATTCTTTTGAAAATATGATACATGAAGTAATAAAAAAAAGTAAATTTTTATACTTTTAAAATTGTTCCTGAAAAATAGAGAGCCTAAGTGGCACCTATTAGATCTCTTGGAACATTAGCACAACATACGCATGTTGTTCCACAACATGATAGCTAGTATTGCCCACCGAGACATTCTCCTGAGCAATACTAGTTATCGCGTCATGACCGACAGAGGGTCACTCAGCTAACAAACCAGATTTGTTGTCAAGATGACAAGTGATGCGCATGAAAATGCAACATAATCTAATGTATTGTGATCGTCCTATGGGGTTAGGTGTGATCAAAAGGCAGAAAACATTCGCCACTAGTATATGGATGCATATATTAATCACGAATGTGCTGACTGTGCAGAGTGGCACATGCAAAACATACAAACATAAGTGAAGATGAGTGTGCAGAGGAGACAGTGACTTGGAGGTGAGAATACCAAGGTGGCAGTGACTCTGGGGTGAGTGTGACCAGAAGGCGGTGACTTGGATGTGAATGTTGACCTCATTTTTGCCATCTTTATTTATAGTATTTGAAGCTTGGTTAGACTTAAACTGAATCTAATTAAACCTTAAAATTTTTATTTCTCTATAAAGATGATTGTAACGTTTAAAAGCTCATTTTAGATGATTCATGAAGCTTATCATACTAATGACAGCCATGCAAACCAATCTGATGATCAGTTGAAATAATTTTTATGTAGGAGTTGTCTACTAAGCTTGATATACATGAAAATGATCTTACGTAAAAATTATTCAACGAATCATTATTGTTTAAAATGAATTTCACCTTTGTGTTCATTTCTTCAAAATCTTTCAAATAAGTCTTTGGGTGCTCCATTTTGACCCGATTTGGAAGACACCTAAAAGAAAAAAATCATGGAGCATGATTCAACTCCAATCAATCTAATATAATAAGATTTACATTTAAATGGCACACTTTCCTATAATGGACAAATTTCTTAATACAATGTTTTAAAGATAAAATATAGAAGATGGCTCTCGTCATGAAAGAATAGCGAGCCTCAATTAATTTGAGTATTCATCAAGAGATTCTTAGTTATTTGTGCAATTATTCGATTCATAAGAGGGAAGATTGATGACTAAACAAGTAGACATTGGACTTAGTGGTGATGACAGAAGCCAAATTCCAAAATGGTGATCATTGATAATGGTAGCGATGGAGGGCTTTTAACATTATTAGTGACAGCTAATGCTAACCTTTGTGGTGAAGACAAATGTTAGTATTATTTATGATGACATGCAATGGTATTGTTTAAAATAATATGTTGCTTTTAGTAATAACAATAATTAATGTTATTTGGGATGATAGAAGTCAGCATATTGAGTAACATTGGCATCAATGTTATTGTCATTGGAGGGTGTTCACATTAATGTTCAGAATTCGTGTCAATTTTGTTAGCATTTACAAGTGTTTGGATTGATGTCAATGGGGTGTATCAACTTTCTTAATAATGGTGTGTGGCAGGGATAGTGTTAACAGAGGTCATAAGCTTTTTTGACAATAGCAGTCAATGGGTTGGTGGCCATGGAGGGCTCAGTCTCAGCATAAATAACATGAATAAAAATTGTTAAGGATGTTGGCATCTCCACTGTTGTAATACTAGGTGCAAGCCTTTGTGTTAATGACAAGTATTGTTGTTAATGAAAAACATCAGCCTTGTTTGGGATTGTTAAGCATCAATCTTGATGTTAATAACTAGATTTAATGTTGTTGCCTTATTGGTGATGATGGCTAGTGACACAAGTAGTAAAAAATGCATCGATTTTAGTCTAAATAGTGGCATTTACCTTACATGTGATAATTTATGCCTTCTTAATAGTATAATACATTGACATTGGCAGCAATGGTTAGAGTTAGTATTATTGATGACGATAATAATTAGCCTCGTTAGAGTAAATAAGAGTGTGCCTTATTAGCAATGATTTTTTCAATTTTTTGCTAATGGCAAGTGTTTAAAGTTGATTTTGACGGCAAAATTGGTTGAATTTAGTGTCAACTTTGGTGGAGATGATAGATTTATATCCAATTCAGGAACATCAATCTTATTAGTTGTGGTGAATGTCTTTAATATTTGTGATAATCAACATATGTGAGTGTTATTGGAAAAAAATCATAATAATGATATGCATTGATCTTTTCGGTGACTACGAACATCATCCTTGATGATGATGGTGGATTATAACTTTAGTGGCAAAAATAGGCATCAATTTTGCTCAAGATGGAAGACATCAACCTTGATGATAAAGATGGGATTCAACATTCTACGGAGATAATTGGCATCCTATGTTAACATTCATGTAGCACATGAGCGTTGTCCTTATTAGCCATGATAGACATTAGCAATACTCAAAACAAAAATCATCATGCATTAATATAATAATGTTGTGGCATTGAACTTATTATTTATGATGGTAATTCATATTTTTGAGGCAATTGTTATTTGCACTATTCATAATGACAGGTGTTAGTATTCTTGGCAATAGTGAGCAGTATTATTACTGGCAATCATAGAGTTCATCTAAGAATTATTGATTTTTAGAGACAATAGGTGATAGTATTGGTGACAATAACGAGGCTAATATTGATTTCGATTATGAGCACCAACATTGGTGCTAATGTTAGACGTTGGCCACATTATCATTTGTGAGTGTTGATTTTCGTATTACTGATATGCTTTAACATTATTGGTGATTAAGTGCTATGATGGAAATAGCTGATGTTAAAAATTATGCATTAGTATTAGTGTTAATGATAACGATCCTTGTTGGTGATGACTTTTATCTATGTCGGTAGTGAGTGTAAACTTAGGTGGTGATGGCAATTGTCAATTGCGATCAATAATTTATGTTAGGTGCTTGCAAAAATAGCTACGGGGTCTCTTCCTTATGATCCTTCTTAAGGCTTCTTTCTAGCCACCTTATATATTAATGGAGTGAGACGTTCTAGTTATTATGATCAGAATTCAGAACACTCAATTAGACGGTTCATATTAATCTTCATTGATCTTGCTATATTTTTTCAAACACCTTAGCTTTCAATTATTTTAAAATTGAGAGAATTTGGTCTTGTTAGATTTACCGCATCAAGCCGTCAACTTTGACCATATGCAAGCATAATTCATAAAATATTTGACACTTAAAATGATATTGATAAGTTTCCAAATATCATTCACTATATTCATCTCATCGAGAATCTCATGTTAACTATAAGGTTTTCAGAAACATGGTTAAGAGAATCCCAAAGAAAAATCCAATCATTCGTAGTTTAAATATTTGAACTCCTTAAGATCATTTGACAAAATAAATTTTCTTATATCATATTGAATATAACAACCCCTCTCTTTACAGACATCTAAACTCCCCGTCAAAATTAAAGAATGTTACCTACACATGTACCATGTAGTAATCATCTGCCATTAATTCTTTTAATGGCTCCATGTGATGCAAAACGTCTTGTATTGTGAAGCGCAAGTATTTTGGGATGATGAGCTCTATTGATAGAGATGATGACCTAAAATTGCATAGTAAGAAGCCCCACCTATTATGAAAGTTATTTTTGGATTGTGGACAAGGCCACCTTCTGGTCCCCAGGGATTGATTCCAACTTATTAGAGGAATAGATGGGTTACCTTGTAAGAATAAAAGACGGATTTGTGAAGAGTTATTACTTTGCCCGCATCATGCTATGTATCTTCATCTTTGAAGGGAAACATAGCTGAAATGAAATAATGGATGGCATTTACGCACATACAACCCAATTCTTACGTATTTACATATCCAAGACCTAAACTTTACTTTCTACATTTCTACCATTCAAATCTTTTAATCACATTAAAATATCATTAAAGTGAAATATGCCTTTTACATGCATAGCTAGGGTGGCATATATGTAAAAATTAAAGTTTAGGTGTTAGATATGTAAATACATGTATGGGAGTTAAGCGGTAGAGTGTTGAGGAAGGTGGAGACCCAGTCCACTTCTTATTACGACAGATTCTTTAATAAATTGATTCTAATTTATCTGCTCTTAATTCTTTTCCTTATGTATTTTATTATCTGTCATAGCTTGATGATTCCCAATTTTTATTTAAAGCAGTTACCTTCTATCGACAGGAAGAATTAAGGAAAACTTAATTAATTAAATTTTACCAAACTAATTTTCCGCCCTTTCTGTTATGGAGAAAAAGGACAATGAATTTGATAGCTTGCCTTAATGGGCTTTATATGGGTCATTAAAGCATGATTCCATGGAATCACGAAATTAAGAATTACCAAAACAAGCTAGATACTGTGAAATTTTAAAAGGGACTCACGATTACATGGATGTGTATTACTCTCCAAATAGTTTAAAGTTATTTTTCTTCTTCTTGGCGTGACTCTCGATTTAGAGAGAGAGAGAAGGTGAGAGAGAGAGAAAAAAAAAATTCTTTCTTGTAAGTCGACGTGGTCGACGGTGTAATCATCAAAGCTAATAAAATCCTCTGCAGCTCCGTGGACGTTGGCAATTTGCCGAACCACGTAAATCTTGTGTCGCCTTTTCTGGTGTGATTTTTCTAGATCTATTCTTCGTTTTATTACCGTCGTTTTTCATAACAATTGGTATCAGAGCCCCGGTTCGAATCAAAGGAAGAACGATGGCCGGAGACGAAGTGAAGGTTTCAGGGATTGAGAAGTTCGACGACACGAATTTTGGATACTGGAGGATGCAAATAGAGGATTACCTCTATGGGAAGAAACTTTATCTTCCACTGCTGGGAAAACGACCGAAGAAGATGGAAGAGGCTTATTGGAATCTGTTGGATCGACAGATTCTGGGGGTTATTTGATTAACCCTATCGAGGTCCGTTGCTCACAATGTCATAAAGGAGAGGACGACGACAGTTCTTATGGCGGCTTTATCAAGTATGTATGAAAAGCCATCTGCGAATAACAAGGTGCACTTGATGAAAAAGTTATTTAACCTGAAGATGGCAGAAGGTGTGTCGGTTGCTCAACATTTGAATGATTTCAACACTATTATCAATCAATTATCGTCCGTTGAAATTGATTTTGACGATAAGATACGTGCGATGATATTGTTGGCTTCATTACCAAATAGCTAAGAAGCCATGAGGATGGCAGTTAGCAACTCTGCAGGTAAAACCAAACTAAAATATGATGATATTCGTGACTTGATTCTTGCTGAAGAGGTGCGCAGGAAAGATTCTGGCGAGATCTCAGGTTCGAGTTCAGCACTGAATGTTGATTCCAGAGGGAGATCACAAGTCAAGAACTCAAACAGAGGAAGGTCGAAATCAAAGCATAGAAGCAAGAGCAAGTCAAAGCCTGGTCAGCAAGCAACCTACTGGAATTGTGGCAAAACTGACCACATAAAGAAGAACTGTAAAAATTCTAAGAAGACAGAGAGCGTCAATGCTAACGCTGTAACTGAAGAAGTGCAGGATGCGCTATTGCTTGCAGTTCATAACTCTGTTGACGACTCGATACTGGACTAAGGGGGTTCTTTTCACACATCTTCTCACCAAGAATTAATGAGAAACTATGTTTCAGGTGACTTTGGGAAAGTGTATCTGGCTGATGGAGCAGCTTTGAACGTGGTGGG
>NEWO01000080.1:1335283-1349914 GCA_003013225.1 Phalaenopsis aphrodite
CAATAAAACACGGAATTTATATATAAAAGCAAAGTCATACAAACTACAAAAAGTAAATAACACTTATCTCTAATTTCTCTCCAAGAACTCCTCAAAGTTCCTCTGAATCTCTTCCTTTCTTTACAACACACAGAATTCCTTTTCGAAGCGGCAAGGAGGAAGAAATCTTTCACTTTCCCTCCACTCTTACAATCTCTCGAAGAATTCCTTACAATTAGACTCTCTACTGAACTCTTTACACACTACTGGAACCTCTCTAACGTCCAAGGCCTCTCTAATTTTCGGCCAAAATATTCTATTAAAGTTGTTGATGAGTTTTCCCAAGAGTTACCTAAGCACCCCTTCAAAATTTGTCATCATCCAATGCATTGTTGGACATAACCGCCGATCTCGCGGTCGGCGGTCTCGAGTGCGCCGTCGGTGAGCCTTCTAAATTCTTAAATCTTGAGTCTCGGGAAATTCTCACTGTCGGCGCCGTTAGGCTCGTCGTCGGCGCCCTAGTTCAAATCTTCAAATTTTAGTCATTTTCACTACAAATTCGCTCTTTTTTGCATCTTTTTGCTCCAATTATACAAAACATCAAAAATACATTTCTTTAAAGTACAATATCATCAAAAATAGTATAAGATATGTATGAAAATCTCAACATATTTTCTTTTGGTCAGTCAACCGGATCTAGCTCAGGTTAACCCAGTTTAACTAAACCACCGGGACAACCCGACCTAACTCGTGTTAATCCAATTCAATTACTTCATTGGATCAGCCCAACCTAACTCTTGTTAAACCAATTAAAGTACATCATTAGGTCAACCCGACTTAATTCAGGTTAACCCAATTCAACCGAGTCACCGGGTCAACCCTACCTAACTCAGGTTAAGCCAATACAACTGAATCAATCTCTGAGTCAACTCGACCTAACTTAGACTGACCTAAAATAAACTCAACCCGCAGAGATAACCCGACCTAACTCAGGCTAACCCAAAGATAAATTTTTCTTCGTGACAATCAAACAAAACTTCAATTAACCCGACTTGAGACTCAACTTTAAGATTGACTTAAATCTCTACCTGAATTTAATTAAGGATTGATTTAAGTCTAACCCAACTTAAACTTCAATAGAAAACTTAAGTTTAAATTAATTTAGACTTCACCAAAGTATAATTTAACTTAAACTTTATTCAACCTAGGTTTTACTTAGATCATTATATTTCAACATGGTTTACTTTCAAGTTAGGCCAACTTGGTTTAACTTGGCTTACAATAAGTTAATTTAAGCTAAGTAAGAATAGTTTGACCCAAATCAAATTAAGCACACCTGGGAAAAGCCTAGTGAGCGTAGGTCGATTTAAACAAGTTTAAAGATATTCCGAGGGATCATCAACCTAAATTAGGTTAACTTGGATTACTCGAAAACTCACTTTAAGATCAATTCAACTCAACTTGAAATATTCTAAAATCAACCTAGACCTAGGAGACTAAGGGTTAAGCAGGGTTTGACTTCTCATACGAGAACAGAAGCACACTTAGCCTCAATTAGGGACAATTTGGGCTAAAGTGCCAATCTAACCTAAATGAATGACATAAAATTCACACTAAAAAACACTAAAACTTAAACTTGACCAAAAAATTCAACTTGGTTTAAGAAAGTATTTTGGATGAGGCAACCCATGACTGCTAATAATACATCTTCCAATCACTTGTGACTAATCAAACTACAAACCATAAATCACTCAGGTTGACGTAACCATGAGATCTTGATCGGGTCATCCCAGATAATAAAAATAAAGTAATAAATAAAAAAAAATCATCTAATAAGTCTTAAAAATCCTAAAATTTTCAACTCTTAAAATCTGAACAATAAATTAAAATTTAAATGAAACTTTAATGAATGAAGTACATCAAACACAAATTGAACCTCAGATATCTGAATCTACGAAAATCTCCTGGATGATGCAATCCATGGTTGCTGACAATAATCTTCTGGTTAGAGTAGGGTTGACCACCTCTTACACTAAGTAAACCAGGATGCCCAACAACCCTAGGACAACGGAGCCATGAACATCTTGACTGGGTTGTCCAAAAATTAAAAATTAACAAACAAAAACATAGTTTTCTACTAACACTATTTTACAGGGTTGCTGAAGACAAAAGACGGATGTTACCCTAGATTTACTTTATATGTTATTAGAGTATGCTAACTCTGTTTTGCAGGGGCAGACTTTCGAAACCCGGAGTAAAAGGATGAATCTAAACTAAACCATTGACGACAAAACAAAATTATAGGATAGTTCAAAATCCTTAGGAATCTGTTACCTTTAGGATAGGACTTTGACATTCCTTTTCTCGATAACAACACATGAATTTTGTGAGAACAAATTATAACCTCAATCGGTAGTTTTTTAAAGTAGTCTTAACTACTTAAGATGTAATTAACTATATGGACTTGTCCTTACAGAAAGATGCAAACCTTAGAATAGGTTTATCAACTTGAATTCTCTAGTAGTTTACTTTCATAAGGTTTCTTTTGTAGTTGTGTCTTTAAAGCAAACCTAAGTGATCTCACTTTGGATTTTTATTTCGGAGCAATCAATGCAAAAATTTACCTTAAGAAATCTTCCCATACATTTCTTTTGTTTGTTCCTGTTATTGCTTGTCATAGTCATCTGATTTCTCATCTCTTAGTTCATCTGCATGATCTGAGACATAGAATTATTCTGGGAAAAGGAAATTATAATAAAAAAAACAAACTGGTGACTCTTGAACAACAACAACGATATTAGACAAACAATGAAATGAAGACTGATGACGTGCGATGAATGAAAACAACTACAAACATATTATCTGATCTACTAGCAATAAGGTATAAAAGTGAACATATCATGCTTCTATAAAGTTTTTAATCAACTAATTTTTCTGATTCAACCAAATCCAATTTTTGTAGAGGGCACATGAGGTTTAACCTGGTTTAATTTTTTTTATCATATCAAATATTTTAATTAATTTATTTTTATATTTAGTTTGACAAATCAATGTGTATTTTATAGTTGTTTAATTTGAAGGCCCAATAAAAAGTTGAGCTCTCCCATCATACTCATCTCAAATTCTCGGAACATTAAAGATGAGAACTCACAACTCTATTTATATGCAATTAAAATTTAGAGTTTTGGCATAAAAAGGAGGGAACTTTAAAAAACTTCACCCCGAAACCATCAGTAAGTGTGCACATATGCACAAGCACGCTCAAACTCTCAAAAATACACGCATTGTGCTTGCACGTGTCATGTCAGGCTACATCTTCAGGCCCATAATTTCGCCCACCTCCCACATTCTTATCCATCCTGACCCGATCCACAACCCACAAAAACGACCGCCATCTACAACTCAACCCATCTTGACTTGATTGTCACACCGCGAGTATGCTTTTGTTGCCTACTGTACAACCCAACTAGCTCATGTTTGTGGTCTACTATGGCCACTGCATGACATAGCCACACACTCGAGTGTGCAAATGCACCTATGCGGTAGGCATTAATATGTCAATATTTCTAGACTCACATTTGCTTCCTTGCTCTTATTCAAGCTTTCCTGTAGACCTTATTGTGTCCTTAATACATAATTGTTCTCCTTTGGTAGTACAAACGCACAATAACACTCACACATGCATGATTGTTTCTTCGGATGCCTACCACTTCCCTATGGTTTCTGCTAGCACTAGAGTAACATTGCTTGGTTGCCACCATCGTCTTTGGACCACAGCTGCCTAGTCACTCACAATTGTACAATAACAACCAGTATCGATAATGACTTAAAACTTCTTAAAGTTTAAATTTATGAAATATTTATTTTCGAATGAGACAGACAACATCACTCGAAAATAGGGACAAACGATACATTATTGACAAATTTGTATCATTTTGCACAAATTTCAAGACATTTTTTAACAAGAAATATTCTAAGTTTAAATTAAAGATCAAACCCTAATTTCAAAATTGGTCATCTCGACAAGAAAATCCCAATGATACCAAAATTGGTCCAATCTGAATCCAGTCAACTCCATATCAAGCCATTAGAACAGTCTTAAATGTTTCAGATTATCAATTGAATGATCAAATGAATTCTAAATTTGACATATTTATATTCAAATTGAGCGTCTCAATGGAAGAATCCAACAAGCCTAAGTTCCAATAATTTTGAGTTCATTAAGATCATCAAATTATTAAAAAAAAATCCTATGATCAAGGGGTATCAATATGAGTTGTTCGGTCAAATGGTTGGGCAAGTTACTCACTAAACGACACATCACAAATACAATACAATAAGTAACACTGTATTGAAAATCCAACGATAGTTAACTCATGGTGACAACTACTTACGACCGCGAATTTTAAAATACGGCGACTCGCTCTAGACCCCTGAAATTTTTTGTATTTTGTGTACATACAAACATATATTTAGTTTGAAGTTGTAGCTCTGTTCTCCTAGTTGCGGGAAAACAAAGCATTGTTAATAATTATAGATATATAAATAAATACTTTGTCTAAGTTAGGTCTAGTGATTTTTTCTCTTTCTATGTTTTTACATGTAAAAAAAATTAGTGTCTCATCTTGCTACTTTTAAATTATCTGAGTATGTTGGATTATCATACAATGCTAAAAAATTAAATTATCATTCCACCGATGCAGACATTCTGTCACACAATAAATGCATGACACACAAGTCTTATATATTTAATATTTATAATACTTTAGTGTTATAATCTATTTATTAAAATGTATATTTTATTTTTAAGAAGTTAAGTAAGCATTAAATTTTTTATTACATTTTTTATATGATCTTAAAAATTTGAGTCTTATGTGTTCAAATACAACAATCTAGATATACAATGATATATACGTAAATATATAAGAATTATGTGGCATATATGCAAGTAAATTTTTGTATGAATTGTCAAGCGGAACCAGCTTTGGGCCGTTAGAATCAGCGCCGTGCTGTTGCGTGGAGCCCGCGATCCATCCAGCGTATTCCGCGGGGTCTACCATTTGTTAGCCAATCAAAGCGAGGGAATTCAAAAACGGTAGACTGCCCTCATGGGTGGGAGAACCCCACCGGAGATTTCTTGTGGTACTCCCGGTCTCGCTCGCATCCGTAAGAATAACTTCTCCGCGCTATCCTCGTCCCACCGATCTTTGATTGGCTGCGGTGGAATGATTGCTCTGTTGCTTGTTGGTATCGCGATGGTGCAGCAATCAGTTTTTCCGATTTTTGTTTAGGGTGCGGCTGAACTAATCACGAGATGGGGAGGGTGAAGCTTAAAATAAAGAAATTGGAGAGTACGAGTGGGCGGCAAGTAACTTACTCGAAGCGCAGGGCAGGTATATTGAAGAAATCGAAGGAGCTCGCCATATTGTGCGATATTGACATTTTACTTCTCATGTTCTCGCCAACGGGAAAGCCCACGTTATGCTACGGGGAGCGCAGGTATGTTTATGGATATATTTTTTTCAATTTACATTTAGATTTGACAACCTATTCGAATCAGAACTTCTGTGCTGCAGCTTGATGGTTGAGTTTTCGGGGGAGAAGGGGTAAATACCAGAGTCATATGAAATTTATTTTAATAGAAATAATGGAAACTGTCTTAATTATCTGAAAACAGAACAAATAGGGCAATTAAAATAAAGGGCATTTCTATAATGGGAGAGTGATGTAAACGTATTTCTAAATGTGGCCAGATATGGCATTAGATCGGTATTTTAGTTGGATGATAAACAGCGAACAACTATCCTTAGTTATATTTATGCGGATTGGTTCCCACTTCATGACTTTCCTTAATGAGAATCTAAAACGCAACAATAGATGTTGTAAAAGCGTTTGCACTCATAGATGCAGAAAAAGTGCATGCGCTGGTAAGTATGAAGAGAACATGGTTAAGGAACAAGTTAAATTGGTGACAATTTATGATGGAATGATGTAGCATGTGTTTGATAGGAACGAGATAATTTTCACAGAGATTAGAGAGAAATAAAATATTTTATTCCACAGGCATAAAACAACACAATCCTAAACACACAAATAAAATAGACCTACAATTCTAGAGGTTGATTAAATCTCTCCCAAATCCTGAACTCCTAAAAGAATGATGACAATCACCCATATCCCAATCCTAATCTTAACCCTATTTAAACCAAATAATAATAACTAACGAATGACTAAATTGTCTATTTAGTCGTGTGCATAAAATAGGGTTTTAAATTATTTGGCGGGCTTGGGGTGGGTTCAATGGATCCACTTGACTCAGTGGAGCACGAGGCGACAGGCGCCGGTTTAACAGTGGTCTAAATTCTATTTATATCCCTTATCTCTTGTCCTTTTTTTTTCCTACATAATTTTCTTTTCTTCCCTTATATGTTTTGGTTATTTAATTTCCTCTTATCTCTTAGCCACTTCTCCCTAATGCCTATAGTAATATCTTGTCTGCATTTTAGACATGATAAAATAATTTGAAGTATCAGAAGTACTAGAGTGATATGGAATGAATGATATGAAATCAATTTCAAGCAAGTGATTTGTATTCGATGTAGTTGGGCTTGCAAAATTATTTAAGGGGTTTTAGTTAATTAAGAAGGTACACCGATGGAACATATAAAATAAAGGGCACGTCTGTATTGGGAGAGTGATGTATTTGTATTTCTAAATTTGCATGAATATACCAATAGGTTTGTATATTAGTTTAGTGATAAATAGTGAACAACTTGTGCTTAATTAAGTTTTAATAGTTTGGTTTTCATTCCATCCGTTTTTGTATAAAACTCCAAAATGCATGAATAGACGCAATAAAATTGCATGCAGTAATAGATGGAATAAAAGGATATGCTTATTAGTTATGAGGAAAGTATGAGTAAGAAGGTAGTTGTTTGATTGGCGGCTAGTTGATAGCAGCTCAAAGGAGTTTATGATGGCTTAATGTAGAATGTGATCTAAGTAACTTTTTATTCTTTCTTCTCTGATCCCGTTTTCTCTTTTCTTATAGCTTTTGGTTAATTAGTTTCCTATAATTTTTCAGGCGCCTCTCCTCCCTAATGCATATAGCATTATCTTATATGTATTTTTATATGATAAAAAAATTTGAAGTACTGTTAGTACCAGAGTGATATAGAATGAATGATTTGAAATTGATTTCAAGCAAGTGAATTGTATTCAGTATAGCTGGATAAGTGAAAACAATTAAGGGATCTTAGTCACTTAGAAGCAAGGCTAATGAAACGTTTAAAAATAATAGACATGTATTTCTAAATGTGGCTGGATATACCGATATGTATGTATATAAGTTTAATAATAAATAGTGAAAAACTTGTGCTTAATTAATTTTGAATAGTTCGGTTTCCATTACATGAATTTCTGTATAATAATCCAAAATAAACGAATCGATGCAATTAAATTACATGCAGTAATAGAGGCAACAAAAGCATATGCTCATGTTGGTATAAGAAAGATTTGAGCATGAAACTAGTTGTTTAATCGGTGACTAGTTAAAAGCAGTTCCAAGACTTTTCTGATGGGATAATGCAGTATGTGACCTAAACACCTTTTTTGATCCTTCATCTTTTATCTATTTTTTCTTCGTGTTTTTCTTTTCCCCTAACATTCAATGCAGTTGGATTAGTGAAAATAGCGAAGGAGCATTAGTTATTTGTAAGCGGGACTAATGAAGAGTTTAAATGAATGGCATGTTCTATAATGGGATAGTTACGTTTGCATGTTTTTAAATATGGCTAGATATGCTTGTAGATTGATATATTAGCTTAATGATAAATATTAAACAATTTGGGCTTAGTTAAGTCTGAATATTTGGGTTTCCTGTACGTGCAGTTTTTTGTAAGAATAAAAAATGCAATAACAAATGTAGTAAAAACCTATGCTTTTACTGTACGTGCATTTACTGTACGTGCTTAGTTAAGTATGATTATTTGGGTTTCCTGTACGTGCATTTAAGAATAAAAAATGCAACAACAAATGTAGTAAAACCCTATGCAATAATATTTGCAGTAAAAGTACATGCTTCAATAGGTATGAAGAGAATTTGGGTAAAAAACTGTTGTTTGATTAGTGACTGGCTGACAGCAGTTCCAAGGAGTTTATGATTGGATAATGCAGTATATGACCTAAATACCATTTATTTCTTTTCTATCTTATACTTTTTTTGCCTCATAATCATCTTTTTTTCCTCTATATTTTTTGGTTTAGTTTTTTCTTATTTTTTGGCCCCACTCTCAATAATGTATTGACAATAGTTCATCTAAGATATGATAAAATAAATTTAAGCAATCTAAATATTAAAGTCATGTTGAATGAATGGTATAAAATTGCTTTCAAGCAAGTGAATGGTATTCATGGCAATTGGGTTTGTGAAAAAGGAGTATGAGTTACTTTAAAGCAAGATGAATGAAACATTTAAAATGAACACTACAGGAACTATGCCAATTAGCGTCAAAAAAATCCGACGCTAACAAGGGGATAATCCTATGCGAAAGTGTTTTAGCTTCTACTTTGCGTTGAAAATTTGGTTAATGTTAAAACCTTCATTGGTAATGCGGTTATCAATGAAACGTGTTAGATGCAATCAGTTTGCATCGGATTTAACGTGCGTTCATGTCGTCATTAACCAATTCCGACGCGTCCCGTACCAATGCAACTATTAACGGATGAACTTACGTCGGAAATAGCGGACGCAAAGGTTCGTCGTCCTTAGCATCAGATAGTATCACAAAAATGGCGAAATAATTGAAGGCCTTAATGTTGGAATATAGGACTCAAGTCCAACACTAGCATGCAACAAAAAAAATATAGAAAAGAATGATCAGATTTTCACTACCCGCACACAACAAATATGAATAGCATAATAAATTACTCATCCAACATCACAGCTCAAAACTTATTTCACTAACAAGTAACAACAACGAAAACAAACATAGACTAAAAATTACTAATATAAATTCATGAAAGTTTACATCTGAACCAAAAAAAATCTGTTCACATCCTCAAAAAGAAAAAAAAATACATAAACCCATACGACAAGAGATCATCATCAAGCTCAAAATCATCTTCACCATCCTCTCCCCATCCTCCTCCTTCATAGAAGTCACAGGCCGCTTGCCACACCGATCTGCAATACTCTAGGTCAGTTGTGCTAAAGTGTGATGGACCATCTACTTGTCCTCACATGACGGAGTTCTTCAAAGCAGTGACTTACCTGACAAGCTCCTCATGATCTGATAGAAATGACCTTGAACTAGCCTCAGGAGCCCGAGAGTGCTTAACCTCAAATGTTATTCCCTTCGCGCTTATGTCGTAGAACCTCCCTTCCTCTTTTCCATCACTAGTATCCAAATCTTGAAGGCTCACTGTACAGTGATAGACTGATTACCACTGCTATTGGTAGCAGTTGGATTTGTTGGCTCTCCAATTCTCTTTGCCTCTCGTAGCTGCTCATACCTCTGTATAAATATAACCAAGGATTAATTTTTATTTTTAATATTAATTTTCTAAAAAATATATAGAACCCATTTTTCTTACTTACATTCACATGCGGAGAGAGGTCGGGATCCAGTGATGTGTCCTTGGACACCAATGCGTCCGGACATGTAACTCTGCAATGGTGGGTGCTCGAGCAATCTCCTCAAACTGTAGACATGATAAACTAGCAGGTAACACAAATTAAGTTGCATCATTTATTTTTTGAGTGTTCGACAAATTTTACTAGCCTCCGGTAATGCTCCGTGTGGGGGATTGAGCCACTAATATGAAGAGCATCACCCATGACCCCCTCGCTCCTATTTTTTGATTGGTCTGCCACTTCCTCTGATACTCAGGAGAGGTCCAGGCTCTAGTCAGCTCAGCCTAAACCTCCTACCTGACTCAGATGAACCGCTCCCCCTTCCTACGGGCTGTGGTGAACATATTATCTATCTAATGCCTACCACGAATCTAGAAGATCTGGCACATCCACTAGTGATGCTTCGACAACCAATAAAGAAAATTTGCAAAGTAAAAGGTTTGTAATATTGATTAGTATAACAAAATAGCTTTAAATTAGTATTCTAATTCAAATGAAATGATCATACATTGGGAACCACATGTCCCCAGTCGCAAGTTGAATCTGTTTCTAGGAGAGATACATAGTATCTTATCTTCTCGTAAAGATTTTTACGATCCGTGTCATGGGCGGCTTAGGGGAAGGAATCTGAAATAGAAATGTTATTGAACTAACTATAATTTTAAAGCTAACTTACGAGTCCCTCTCCCGCACAATATATACCTGGCTGGAGGCATCCTAGAGGGGCGACAGTAGAGGGGCCCGACTCATTGGAGGAGTTAGTGGATGAATGGGAGCTGACGGTCGAGTGAGAGGTGGTGGGGGAGTGTGAGCTAGTGCGGTAGTGGGAGTAACAGATGGTGTGGTTGGGGTTGCAATAGTATCAGCTGGTGGTCATAATGGAGCAACAACATTGGATGATGTGTCGATTGATGGTGCGGGAGGGTAGTGGCGGTGGTGTATACTATACCTCTTGTATGGTATAGTGCTCTGTGGTCCGTGAGGTGGTTGATCGCTAGCACCGCTTGCAACCATATGTAATAGAAAAAAGATATTAATAAAATTAATACGAAGCAACAAAAGTAAAAAAATATAAGTAAGAAGAAATAAATAATAAAGAACAAAAGTACAAGCAGGAAGGTGTAGAACCAAAATAGGAGAACGCAGAAAAAGCAATGTGAAACATGGAAAACCAATACTATAAGAGATAAAACCAAGGAGAAACTAAAGTTTAAACATACATACTTTTTTTAGTCGGTTTCATTACACGAGTTAGCCGAAGAACTTAAAATTTCTTGTTCAATAACATTATCATCATCATCCATATTTTGAGAAAGATTTTCATAATTCGCCGTGACATCTTCCAGAGTAAACATCTCTTCAATTGAATTATACTGAATATTAAAATCTAACATATCTTACTCTTGGTGAATGTGTTCAATAATTCTTTGAATTTCAATAATCTTTATTAGTTTATTTTTCATAACGACGACCCAATCAAGTTTATCTCTTGCTCTACTAGGATATCGAAGGTAATAAATCTGATTAACTTGATGTGGTAGAATAAATGGATCAAATTTCACATATCTTTTGTTCATTTTAACTTTGATAATATCATATATGCTCAGTGTTCGTGTTTCTCGATTAGAAATATGATCAACCTATAGTTGAACAAATATCACTTCGCGTAGCATAACATCTCTGAATATTGCAACTGCACTACTTCTTCAAGTATACCATAATAACCAATCTCACTATTCGAGTGAGTGTTCCCTTTAATACAAACACCACAACTATACGTCTTTTTTCTCTCACCCCATAAACTCGTATGAAATGTATAACTATTCACATCAAATATTTACCATGTAGTGATGTTGCGATAAGACTCCCAAGCAAGATTTAATAAGCTCAGATCTATAACTTCGTTGTTTTGATTATGAACCTATATGAAGTTTCAAAGTATAATCGGTTTTAGTTTGATCGTGAAAATTATATTATGTATTGGTAAATTTAAGAATCACTTCAACGTATGCGTACTTTGAAAAACATAAAAAATTCTTCTTCAATCTTTTTGGTTATGACAAAGTCATCCCATGTGTTTAATTTATCAATAAATAATCTGCTCACATGATTATTTTTTGTATGTTAAATTTAATTAGTATGACATTCTGAATAATAACTGAAATAAAAATCACATTACTAAAAATCTTACTGTATAAATGGTTGGACTTTTTCACAATTTAGTAGATAATATAATGTAGCTGCTTGAATTTCTTTATCACTGAGATAACATTTTTCATGCCTCCTTGATGGTTCTTCTAATATCTGAAATATAGATAATGTTGGTTGTGAAGACATATTGCATATAATTTGATCTATTTATTTTCCTTGCTCGAAATAGTAGGAACAAAAAGTAATTGTCTCCTATAACAAATATGTCTCGCATATTGAACCATGTGTATGTGCTTTACTTTTAAGAGTTTTTTTTTTTATTTAAAAATCTATAACATGAAGATATTTATAAATAAATATAGTAGTAGATTAGTCTAAAACAAAATATAAGGTGTGGTTGTAAGCATCGAGAAGGCATACCTCTCGAAGAGATACATTCATTCATACTGCACTAGACCCTCAAATATAGCCTCACAACATAAATGTGGGAAAATGCTTCATAAAATCAAAGAAACCGCAAAAAAATATTCCCTCGAGCTTCAATAGTAATAAGAGAATACTCACATCAAGATTTCTCAATAAATCAACATTAAGTGTCTTTGAGCAAAACTTCGTAAAAAATGCACTGATTTCGATCTACGAATCAAGTACTGACTTTGGCAGGGCAATGAATACAGTTGATAGTAAGCACTGCAAAAAAAAAAATGGTAGTCATGACTCTTCACGCTGAATATTGTCCTCGTTCCCAAGTCAACACAACGACTAAATTTTGATACACATCCAATGGTAAACTTTAGAGATTGCATCCACTCAACGATTGTTCTTCATTGATCCAATGTAAGATAGTAAGTAGCTTTGGGCTTTATTAGTTTACTTGCATTTGTCTCTTGAGTTTTAACCCATTCTCTTGCAATACTCATTCAAGTCTCATCTTACTTATATTTTGTTTTAACCTTAATATACATCATAATATTAAAGATATTATCAAAAAAATTGTCTCAATATGCATAATATCGAGATTATGTCTGATCAGATCGATCTTTCAGTTTGAAAGATCTCAGAAAATACTTCACTTTGACTAGTTATATGTAACACCAAAATCTAGAAGACGATTTAAAGCTAGTTCTGGTCTCTCAATGATCTTTAGTACTTCACTGATCATATGTCATAAATAGGTTCTAATTATCATCGGGGGTGGACTTTATCTTTTAGCTCTACAACAACAACAATAACAACAAAGTCTTAATCCCACTACATGGGGTCGACTACATGAATCTTTTTTCTCCATTGCGTCCTATTGAGTGTCATATTTTCATTTAGTTCTAATAAATTAAGTTCATTTTTGATACAATAAGCCCAAGTCTTCCTAGGTCTACCTCTGCCTTTATTAACAAAAGTAGAATATAGAACATCTACTCTCCTAATTGGATCATCAGATGGTCGACGCTTAATGTGGCCAAACCATCTAAGACAACTTTCTCTAATTTTGTCCTTCAGAGGAGCTACACCAACCCTATCACAGATATATTCATTTTGCATTTTGTCTCTAAGTGTAAAGCCACTCATCCACCTAATCATTCTCATCTCGACAACACTTAACTAAGTATTATGCTTTTCTTTTAAAGGCCAACATTCAATGCCATAGAGCATTGCAGGTCTCACCACCGTCTTATAAAATTTTCTTTTCAGTCTAAGTGGTACTTTTCTATCACACAAAAGGCCCGAAGCTTTCCTCCAGTTCAACCAACCAACTTGAATTCTACTATTAACATCCCTATCTATATCACCATCACTTTGAACAACAGGCCCAAGATATCTAAATCATTCACACCTTTTAATAATTTGATCACCCAAAGTTACTCTTCTGCCACTAGAGCTACTACTAGTAAAATTACATTCCATTTATTCAGTTTTAGTTCTACTCAAATGAAGGCCTTTAGAATCCAATGTAAACCTCCATAGTTCAAGCTTTTCTTGGGCTTTTACCCTCGTCTTATCCACAAGAAGGATATCATTAGCAAAAAACATACACCAAGGTACATCCTCCTATAAATGTCCAGTAAGACCATCCATAACTAAAGCAAAATGATATGGGCATAAAGCCGATCCCTGATGTAATCCAATAGAAATAAGAAAATGATTGGTCAATCCTCATTCTGTTCGAACACAAGTAACAACTCTAGTATAAATATCTTTAATGACTTGAATATAAGTCATCAATACCTTTCTTCTCAAGAACTCTTCAAAGGATATCTCTTGGAACCTTACTGTAAGCTTTTCAAAATCAATAAAAATTAAATATAGATTTTTCTTATTATCTCTGAACTTCTCCATAAATCTTCTCAATAAATGTATAGCTTCCATGCTAGACCTGCACAGCATAAATCTAAATTGATTATGAGAAATCTTTGTAATAAGTCTTAACCTATGTTCTATTGCCCTCTCACATAATTTTAAAGTATGACACATCAACTTAATTCCTCTATAATTTGCATACTCTTGTACATCTCCTTTATTCTTAAAAATGGACACTAAAATATTCTTCCTCCACTTAGGCTTATTTTTAGTTTTTAAAATAATATTAAAGAGTTTAGTAAGCTAAGAAACTCTCAAATCTCCTAAATATTTCTACACTTCAATTGGGATATCATCAGGTCCTACAAACTTTCCACCCTTAATTTTCTTTAAAGCCTCCTCAACTTCTTTTTTGCTAATGCGACGGTAAAAATGAAACATTTTATTATTATTAACGATATGAAAATCTCTAAGATCGATCGTATTTTTAAAAACTTCATTAAAAAGTTTATCAAAATGACTCACCCACCTATGTTGAATATCTTTTTCTAAGAAAAGTACTTTTTGATTTT